>JXSR01S033067.1:0-12487 GCA_000969725.1 Ophiothrix spiculata | reverse complement strand
ACTATTTTTTCTCAAAAAACACCCAATCTGAGCAAATTGGGTGCTTTCCCGACCCTATTTTTTTTAAATTTTTGAATAGGGTCGGTCGCTGTGGGCAACACAACATTTGTTTGGCCTTATAGAGGGGTGTTTCTGATTACAATAAAATTTGGTCATCTCGGAAAACATTATCATATCCGTTTTATTTTTCCATAAAATTTGTTCATTTTTTCAACATAGATAAAAAATGCACATAATGCACATAATAAAGATACAAAATCTTGAAATAAGGCCGGACAATTTTGCATATACTTAAAAAAAACCTTCTGTCGTAGATAACTGATTGAAGTGGAAAAAACCTTTATGTTTAAGTCTGTTTCATGGAACATGAATTGAAACCTTGACATATTTTTTGACTATATAGTAAAGCAAGAACTTTATACGCATCTTTTTATCTGGGGGACACAATCTAGATGGTAGACATATAATCTGCTTGTTATCATATTTTGTTGACTTGTTTTAAGGCAATTGCACATGTGGACATTCTGATTACCTTGTCAGTAATCCATTTTTATTAATATTTATATAAACATGATAATCGACATTTCATGAAAAACCAAGAATATTGTATCGGGACATGAGATTAGAATTTGTTTGTTTTTCTCACGAAATAAAGGTCAAAAGAAAACATGAACATTATTTGTTACCAAGTTGAGATGGGAGTGGCCAGCATTGTGTTTTTATTCATCCTTTATTGGCTTTCCAGGCTTAAGCTTGGAGTTCTATGACTTTGCTATGTGTCCCCTATGGAACAACCTGCATAAACAAGATAAGCAAACAAACAAATAAAATAAAATGGATAAGACGATGACAGTAAAAGGGATAAATATAAATACCTTCAATGTATTTGACGTCAGCTTGGTAGCCTCGATATGAATTAAACAAATTTGATCGAAATTCTATTAACAACGTCGTTCCACTTGAAACAAGTTGCGGAGAAATTGATCCACAGAACACACCAATAACTGTAGTTTCATCTTGAATATCTCCATCATATATTTTAATATAGTCAAAGCAATCTCCACTGTCATCAGAATCTTGTAGATCAAAGGAGGTGAAGGTAACGCCAACTCGTCTCCCGTTTGCACCTTCAATCTTGGTGTAACATCGCTCATTGTTGTAATAATTAGATGGAAAATTACTGGATGATATCGTCCTGGGAGGGGTCACATTTGAGTCACAAGCTGTAATACGATAACAGTTAAAATGAAACTGACTTTAGTTTAGAGCAATACAGTAATTGTACCTCTGATACATCGTTTCTGGCCTCTGTTAAAGGTCTATAATTTATATTTGATATTTAAAAAAAAAGTTAAATCTAATCATTCTTATTAACAAAGATAAAAACATATGTTTTAAGACGAAACCGGATTTAATAAATAGAAAGACTAACTTCCATTCAGTTTTAACTAACAATGTATTGCATATCGAAACGTCAGCATTGCGGTCAGTCTCATCAAATTTGCTCACACGTTTTAGATGTTTAAGCATGTAACGCAAATGTTGTTTATATAAATGAATATTGCCTATATTCACTGTTTATCTGTATCAATATAAAAATACATACACTCATGGTTAAGCTGCCCTCAGTTTGTTTAAAAAATAAACCCTTCAGATTTTGTGATTATGCGATTTTATGATGTTTCATAACTGGAGACATTGAATTTTATAAGGGGCGTTACTTTTGGGACATTAGTTAGTGTTTAGGATGTTGACATCTTCGAGGTACTTTCGTGTTTCGAGTCTTCTTCGGGCCGAAAACATGGAAAATTCATAATACAAAGGGTTAGACATTAACTCAACAAATGTAAGATGGGGTACGCGCCACGTGCCACCCACCAAGAAGACCCCACTTTATTTGACTCGCTCTCACCGAAAAACCCCTTATTTTTACCAACTCTCACTCAATGACCTCATATTTTTTTAAACTTCCTTGTCAATATATAAAACAACCTTTGTCAGTTTAAGACCCACTGTTTCTTTAATTTGATTTAATTTTTGAAAATTTTGTAAAATTCTTCGAAAAATTGGCAAAAATCGTCGATACTTTCGCAAAATTTGTAAAAATATTTTGGCAATTTAGACTCGGAAAGACCATACGTTTTGGTGGATTTCGGCCAAAAACCCATATTTTTTTGCACTTTGTCACTAAAAGGACCCCTATTTTGACCCAATTTGTCACTGAAAGACCCCTACTTCCTGGGTACTTGGTGGCACTCGTACGTCACTTACTCGGGTAGTTTACTTACAAGATACGCTGGTAATTTCTGCTCGGTATCCCTGTCCTGTTGTTGAAGAATCCGTATTCAACCATAAGGTTAGTGAGTTGCCGCGCGACTTCAAAGGAGAAAAAAACGCAGCATCACCGCATGAGCTGCCAATATATTCATGTTGAAACAGGTAATCAGAATTGTAGAAATGTAATATATCAAAACATGTTCCATCCGAATTTTGCAGGCTGAAATCAGTAAAACTCAGGACGATTTCTTCTCCAGGTGTGGTAGAAATTCTTGTGAAAGCATTCGTGTTATCACTGTAATTTGCAGGAAAGTTAGGAGATGTAATGACACTTGGTGCGGTTACCTCCGTCACTGAAATAATTTGTTAAAATAATATTTGTTTTTATTAATTACAAATATTTTTACCCTGCCAAAGGCTTTAGCAGGGTTCTGTGTCTCACATTATTTTGCTTGCATGGATAGATTGAAAAAAATTCTGAACACACATAGGTGACCTTTGACACAAAAGTCAAACTTCAAAGGTCAAAGGCCACAAAATGTTCCAATTGAGCTGAAATTTTATATGGGTGTACTTCAAGACATCCTTGTCAACATCAAGACATTTTAAAAATTATTCGAGATCATTAAGGGCTTCAAAAGGGGATCAAAGATCAAATTTTCTAAAATCATGAAAAATCAATATTTGCCAAGTACAAGATATCAGATGTCACTTATTAGTGACAGGAAAGTTCTGCTTTTTGCTGTTTTGCTTTTCACCGTCGGACAGAAGATGACTCATATATGACAAAAATATTAAAATTATTTACCGATGAAAAATTATGTAAAGAAGAGAAAACAATTGGTAAATAATAATAATAATAATGAGAAATATGAATTTCCATCATAATCTTTACCAGCTTAAACCAAAGGGAATCCATCTGCTCAGGAAAAAGTGAATCCTAACTATTTTTTATCATGAAAAGATAGTTTCCACTGCCTTTGCGGGGACTCGAACCATGGATTATGGCAGGGGTTAGTCATGCATTACGAAGCAATGGATCTACCGCTGAGCTATCAAGGCACAAACCCATATTTCGTGCAAACTTGACATGGTGCATTGTCAAGATGTGTCCTATCTAGAAGTGTTCTATGGACCGACAGCAACTAGACCATATGGTGATATAGGAAAAAGGCTCTAGTTTTTGAGATCCGTGACCCCCGGGGTATGTGTAAGTAGATTTGAGGGTGCTGAATCCGGTCATGAATGTTGCTAAGTCACCACTACGAGTATTGAAAAATAACGGGCACTTGATGTTTTTACCATAAATCGCACATATTTCAAGTAGTAGGCCTATATGAATAGTTTTACCTATACTGTACCTACAAACAGTGCTAAGTGGCCTACATATACTAAAGAAAAGATCGATGCACTTAATAATGTATGTAAAGTCAACACACCCAGATAGCGCGCAAAAATGTTACTATTTTCAGTCAAAAATCGATATAAAACATTGATATTTGTGCTACAATTGGCTTATTTTGACTAACAATTTGCGGGACAGTAAAAGTAGTAAAATATCGTCAACTCTCACGGAGCATTAGTTTGACGCTTTATTCCGTTATGGTCTATGGAAGATGGACTACCATTTCAGGGGGACTACGATAACGTACTTTCACACCGTCGATAAATTAATACGTACATCATGTGCTACATTCCTCATCGATTAAACATGTTAAATATCATTCGTTTTGCAAATATCTCGCATCCTTTTCTAGCCATATTATACGAATAAATCAACAATTTCCATAACAAATGACATTCAATCGTTTCTGTTTTTTCCAAACCTTTATAGAGGCCTTGCATGCTTTTATCGATTGATAGCAAATAAAGCATTGGGACTGATGACCTTTCCCGTAAACATGGCGTATCGCAGTCCTTTCAACTAGACAGGTCATGGGCGTCGGAAGGAAAATAAACGTGGTGCGGCCACTGGTAAAAGTGGTGCGGTCTGTTGCCCCTTTGTAAGTAAACAACTAAGCCAAAGAAGACAGTCGTTACTAAAAACGAATATGTATAGTACTATTTACTGTGTTTATTTATGCTAGGACCATAATAAAACGAACTATATTAATTCAAATGTTTTATTTTTTTATTTTTTTGGCCGAAAGGTGGTGCGGCCAAAGCCCACATGGCCCACACGGTTCTGACGCCCCTGCAACAAGATACTGTTAGTCTGTTATTAACCTATTGATAACAGTGCATTTTATTTGATGGGACAATATGAAGTGTTTGGTAATGGTAACACTTCAAATGAATGCATTTGCGCAATCCGCCATATTCATAGTATTACACGTCACTTGCATAGCGTCTATATATCGCGGATTGGGTAAAGATACACCAATTTACCTTGGATGAAATAGACATCATATCCATATCCAGATATTTGGTCATCAACGGAATCAGTACGTAGAACAGTCGTAGCACTGCGTCCCTTTGTCAATAATTGTAGAGGTGCCTCACGACCACAGACAGTAAAAATCACTGGACTGCTCTCTGAATCACCATCATATATGGTAAGACTGTCGATATTGCAGGCACCTTGATGAGGCTCAAAACTTCCAAATGGATTATGGAATCTGAATTGGATAATTATTGCATTATTCTCACTCCCGTCTGGTATCGTGATCACTGTTCTGCAAGTTATATCCTTTGGCGCTTCTCTAAGGGCGTATGGAGTAATGTATAGCTCCGGATGATAGTGTGTACTGTCACATGAAAGGTTGGCTGGAATAAATATCAAATTGAAAAAAAAATGTATAAAAATAGATTCACCACATCTCCGGACTATGTTCGCTGGAGAAGAGGTAACAAGGTTTGATTTGAGGGGCACATCCTTGAATGAAAATAAAAGATATAGATAAATTCTATCAACTGCGTTTTGTTTCACAATTTATCATTACCACTGTTGGATTTAAAGTAAATATATGTAAAAAAATATATATATATAATGGGGAAAGAAAAACAATCGGCATTGTTAAAAAACGCATTCTCAAAATGAATCTTAATTTTGCCCGCCTCGTACGCCCCCCCCCCCCTAAAAAAATTGATGTTGGTTTATCGTAATAGACTTCTAATTATACATTACTCAACACTTTTAAGTGTTGAGTAATGTTTAAAAAGAGATTAATATGACCGATAGAAATAAGCACTCTTTCAGCTGCAATTACAATTGGTACTAGCAAGCTGTCGTACTAGCTAGTCGTCGGGCTAGCGAGCTTTTGAACTAGCGAGCTGTCGAGCTATCCAGCTGTCCCCGTAACTCTAATACTCTCCATTCATAATGGAACTATGTTGCTCCGATAATGTTGATGTCAGAGCGTGTATCTCTGTGGGCCTATAATTGTCTCAGCTATCACTTACATTGACATTCGATGACATAGTCTTGGCAGCAGTCTTTCCGAGTACCACAGGCATCATCACATTGACATGGGAATGTCACTGCATCAGGCAAAATACCGCATCGTCCACTGCATGTTGGACCTATAATCAACAAGAGTCATTTATAAAAAGCCACAACAATTCATGTATAAAAACACGCATCTTGGCAATAATATAATAAAATTTTAATTTATTTCAAGATTAAACTTTGGATTAACAGAAACATAGTAATAATATTGTTCGGTGTCTGGAAATCAAGAGAGAGCCGCAACGAAGAAATATCGGTATGACATCGGTGAATTCTTGCATTGCCCGGTCGTCGGTCACCAGTCGGCAACGTTGTTTTAACTACGAGTTAAATTCTTGTGGCATACTTTCGGTGTGTCTACGTAAGGACACCGTCCGCTCTCCGACCAATGTCCGGTTGGTGTCCGCTCAATTTCTACCCGGTATGATGCCGTAAACACATCGTAACCTTGCCACGAGGTAGTGTGACCAGGGTAAAGAGGGAGCACACCACTATAAATAACATAGTTGAGAATATGTAAATGTTTACATACGTACGGGAATATGCTGTTAATCTCAATCAGCATCTTCAAACATGATGCGAACGTGTACCAATTGGTACAATAGTATCGTTCATGTCAAATAGGAATTATTTTAACAGGTATCCTACAGTTTGGCTGTTTTTGCGAAATGTATGATTTTGAGCCTCTTAGGAATATGAAACCTTTTGGCGAGTTTAACAAAAAGACACGCCGACATTGAGAATATATAGGCGATGTATTTAGTGGTGTTCATGTTCGTAAAGTTTGACTTGAACTAATCGAAACATGCCTATTAAATAAATTTAGAAAGCCAATTACGCCGAGAAGTGTAATTATTGAAGGTAAATTGATAACATTTTACTTATATACTCTATCATGATCTAATTTTGTAGACTCCCTTTGATCTCTAAATGGAAATGGAGAAAGACATGACATGTTATTTATCACTCAAAAGCTTTATTATTCAAATTTTGAAATTTGCTACTTTCTGCACATTTCATGGCGCTCTCTTAGGCCCTGTATATTATGTTTTTATATCATTTCAATCATATTGATATTTTTGGGTAACATTGCGGGTCAACTTAAAACATGGGGGTATCATATAAGAAGGAGGTATTGTAGTCAACTAAAAGTTGGGTAAGTGAAATATTAAACTTACAAGACATGTTAGAGGTATTATTTCCTTTATTTGTTAGCAACAAATCCGATAAAAATCAGATACTTGGAACGTTTACAGCAAAATAATGTTTGATTTTGTTTGTCATTTTGCAATAAATCGCGATCTTTCGATCCGGAAATACTTTATGATGTCATAATTACGTAACTCCTTGGCCAATTTTCGTTAGATCATAGGTTTAGATTGGTAGCAAAATCAAACTCATATTGTGTTCGGTTCGAAAAATATGGGTGCAACTATCGTCACCCCTTTGTTAGACATGTTGCAAAAAAGTTCGATTACAAACTTACTGTTTTGCCAGCACAAATAGGTGTAATCGTCACAACAGTTTCCAAGTTGAGAACACATACTGTCACACTGACATCCCCGGGTCGGGTCTGGTTCAGATCCACATCGTAACATGCAAGTATCCACTGAATTATACAACATTTGATTTGATGACAAAAGTTCAGAAATATGGTTTGAATATACAACATTAATTACGAAATTTAAATGTGAAATACAATCATACCTATCCATTATTAGATCATAAGAGTAAAATTTCTTTTTCTTTTCTTTCTGGTGAAAGCAATACATCAAAAAGATCCAATTTGTCTGTTTAACATGATAATAAACCGGTGATTGTATAAAGAACTAACCGTCCATGCCGAACGAGGTGTCGCCTTTACTGATTTTGAGAATTTTATTTGTTTGGATAAAATCTAGAAACTAATCACCTTTAACATAGACCTCTGACGAAAAACCTGCAGTTCATTCTAAATGAGTGACACTTCGTACGTTAGATTTTAATAATAGGATCCAGTCGATAAGTTTTTACTTATTGGAAACGTATATGAAATGTATATAAAGTGTTATACATTGTATTACATACGTATTTTTATCCTTGCTTGCATTCTTTTTCAAATTTCGGTTTAATGACATTTGAAAATGTATATTTTTGCCTTTCAGATCATTGCAATGAATTAACAAATCAGGGACAAATGAAACAAGGCAATTTAAAGTCATTCGGTCATTTTATTTTAGCACCTTCAATATCATAACACAGCAAGTTTACTGTTCCGACAAATTGTAACGCCATCCTGTCACTGCAATCATCAGGTACTAGCTACTTAATAAATACATTGAATGTAGCTGAATGTGATAGGTCTTTTTGTGATTTAAGAATGACAAATCTGTTTCCTTTAATTAAAAGTCTAAGAATATGAGTATTATCTTTCAAAGGGCGCCAGACAAAGAAAAAGGCCAATTTAGTCTAGCGAACAGAGTAAGGCCCGGGCAACCTCTATTTCTAATACTAGTGGTTCATTTTTCGTCTTTTTCTAGTTTCTTCCTGGTTTTTTTTTTGTTCTCAGCATCCGAATGCTCAGGATTTGGCTTTCACTATTTCTGCTAGATTGGTAAGCGGCACCCGAGGCCTAAAATCAAAGTACATAGTACACACATATCTCCTTGGCTGTCGGCTCATATGTTTGGGTGGCAAACCGGTCAAATGCTGAACACTTTTCTTTTCTTTTCTTTTTTTCCTTGTGGACCTGGCTTGTGATTTTTAAACCATGCACCTAATTGGAATTGTTACCCTTTCTCCACGGAGTCCCTTTCCTATATCATTAAGCGTCAGACCACATCGAAGTTGTTTAAGTGCGGTTGTGCCAAACACGTCACCAATCCCGGGGGCAATCAAATATGAAATGGATACGGGTGTAAGGCCCGTGCTCCGACAGGCTGGGGGATTCAGTGCGAGCAAAGGTTCAAACAATTAGGCTAGGGTCATTTGGTGAGAGCATGATTTAAGGCATTCGGAGGGAGAAAATACAAAACTATGAGGGCTCATTGGTCAAAAGTTAGAGGTCAGCATGATTTTTTGGCATTCGCACAAACCTTAGCAGTGGGACAAAATTCAAAAGACTTAGATATCATATCATATCATATCATATCATATCATCATATCATATCAATTTATTCCAATATCACACTCAAATACACTGAACAGAGCTTAGAACAAAACAAAAAAATTATACATAAAATACAACAAAGAATGATATTGAGGAGATGGCAAAAGGCCAAAAAGGCCTGAATGGGCCATCCCCAAAGTAGGGCCTAATAGTCTAATAACACAATACTAGGAGAAAGTAAACAGTCACAAATCCGACGCACAAAAGACAAGACATGCCCAAAACTTCAAAACAAATCATATGATTGTACAATATATTGTTGAATTTATATCACAAAGCTTAAGTATATGTTTCTAAAAGGTTTCTTTTGAACTTATATCGAAATTCTTTGGCAGTTTTAGATTGTTTTGTTTTTCTATCCAGAGAATTCCATAGACCTGGACCAGATGTTCGAATTGATCTATCAGAAAAGCATTTCTTCGAGTTATTGATGCTATAATTTTGGGCATTTCTTGTAGAATAATTATGATTTTGATTGTGTTTACGAAAGTAATTGATAAATGTCTTTGGTAACAACCCTGCTTGATGTTTATACATAAATACACTAAGATCCAATTTATATGTATCATACACATCTAAAAGTTTGTGCTTTTTGAAGAGCGGATTGGCATGGCACCTATAATGCTCAAGCGAGATTGTTCTTACAGCCCACTTTTGCAATTTATGAATTTTATCTAGATATATCTTATAAGTATTTCCCCAAATTAGAATACCATAATTTATGTAAGGTAAAACAAGAGTACAGTACAGAGAATGCATAAATACATAAGATATAAAGTTTATGGTAATGAATCACTAGCAGATCAATATCTCTATCCGCTACACTGAATTCGCATAAAGAATGGAAACATGGTTTTGAATACTTTACTTTCAATTAGACAGCATGTGTATGCAAGACTGACCATCGGAAGGCCTGTGATGAGGCTATGAATACGTACCTGAACGGTGGGTTGACTTGATTTTATTTGTGTAGGCCTAAACAAGTTAAAGTTGTAAAAAAAAAATCAGCAACCCAATTATTTCGGTGTCTTTACTCTTAAATAAATCTATTGAACGTTTAAAATGAAAAGAAGTGAAGAAAAAAAAAAGATTGCCCGCGGACTCGAACCCGGTCCAGAAAATGATATGACGTTTGATATGACGTTGGTCTGATACTAATATGTCATGCACGGCGCTTTAGCCCGCTAGGCCACACTTCTCGATGTGAGCACATGTGAATTTAACGTTACTTACAGTTCTATACAAGTTTGGCCAAAACGATACTCCGTGTCGGTCTGTTTGATTTGGGTAGATGCGCTTGCGCCATGAAGTCTTTGGATCGGTGTATTGTGCATAGTAATTGTCTATCGCGCTGTGCAGTATGTTTTGCGACGTTGGCAATAGAAATTATTAATGAGGACTTCATTCGATGTAGCTATTGTTTTGTACATGTAATGTATATAATTCCGAATCTCGTCATTTTGGAGAATCAACTCAACTGATTTTTATGCAGTTGGTATCAAATTAATCCTTGATTAGTATAATAACTAAGTTAGGTTATAAGATTGTATGATATTGATCATATAATGCAAAAAAACTTACCTAGAATGACGAAGCAGTTATGATATTCGCCTCAGAAACTTTTTCACCATTGAAGATCACGTGAAATAGATTCCAACTTTAATCACTTGTTATTCGGAGATGAAAACAGTCACAAGGTAAATTCAAGCATTCCGAGAAAGAACAGATAGTCAAGTCAACACTTAAAAAGCTTTGCTCTCATTTAATTCTCTAAAACAAGCGGAATTCCCTTGGGAGTTATACGACATGAAAATATCACGGTAAAGATATGAATCAGAAGTGGGCGGAGCTTTAAGTCAATTTCTTGAATCGATATCGTGACGTCAAAACGTACACATTTCTATAGCTGGGGCTGCTTTCAAGAGACTTTCGTAACTCATGCTGATTACGTATAGACAAAGGAGTACATTTAGGGGTGAGCACCGGAATAATATCCCGATATCAGATGTTTGTAAGGCTTGTGTTCGGTGAGCAAAATTAGGCACTCGGTGAGAGAAAAATAAAAAAAATATGGGTTCTTTGGGTGAGAGCACATTCAATTGTAAAACAATAGGCGTCTCTTGGTGACAGCGACACTGAAAAGGGGGGGGGGGGAGTCTTTTGAGCCTTACATACGCGAGACTGCCCCCGGGTCACCAATTATCACTCTTGAAATGTCAACCTGTTTAAAACTCTGTATGTATATTCAGGCCAAAAAAAACGTGTCAATTACCACAAGGGAAGAAAATAATATGGACCTGTCTTGATTACAAAAAACTTAACAAACTATTAATTAAAGGCAAATTACATCTTACATACGACTGACTCCATGACGGGTCACAGGAAACCTCCCATTATATCTGCCTAGCACATCGATAGCATGACACGAAACTGGGATTCAAGCGAACACTTAGCCTGACGTAACTGACAACTGTAACTTGCCTACTTGGGTATACTTCAGAGGGACGGACTTCTACGGTGGACTTTCTCATAGATCTTTCCTGCATTAAGTTAATCAGATCTTGAATAACCTGTAACAATAATTGAATTTAGTCCTTCCTGTGAGGTCCTCTAGCTATTTTACCATACTTGCTCCTATACAGTTTCTAATGGTAATATGAGACTGCACTGAAAAACATGTGATTTTCTAAGTTTTTCAGCCAGTGTCCGATTTCTGCTCCATATGACGGATTTGACATTGGTGGTAATAGCTTGATATATAAGTTATTGACAATTTGCTTTTTCATTTTCTGTCAAGCTTTTACATGCCATTTATACCTTTTTAACATTTAACATCGGTCTTGCTCACTGCTTGCAATAAAGACACCTATGTAATTGAAGTCTCTGACACTAACGTGTTCCCTGCCTCTGAGTGTGTTAATTGGAAATCGGGGTTTTGGCATTCATCCAAGGCAGATGTAGGATGATTTAGGCTTGGCGTCCAAAGACATTCGCTCATTCGCTAACATTGAACATGGTAACATCGATTTAACCAATATTCAAGCATTGTAAGTGTCATTAAATCTGCATTTCACCGAATATAAGTCAGAGCGAATATCACGAGGGAATGTCTTTCGGTTGATCGAATGTCTTTGGACGTCAAGCCTTATTTGTATCTCGTAGGCTATTATTTTGCCAGGAAAGCAAATGGTATGCAACGACAGTAACAAAGCCTGAACTTTGTCAGAAATGGCACACTTTCATAAGGCACGGCGTATTAGAAGTAGAATTTAGACTTACCCCCGACATACAGAAGACGATTTGGAGAGCGAAAGTGTGGATCCATTACTTTGTTGCGAGTTGCTCCACGCAGGAGGATATCAGTGACTTCTTGTGGCGACAACGTAGGATTATTTCCCAGCAGAATAGCTGCTGCACCTGGTTGGTAAACAAAAACATGCTGCATATAGAGACAACAATGACCTTTTAATTACATTTTCTGGCTCGCATGTAAAATTTATTTAGCCTTTTTTTTTTTTTTTTTAATACATTTTAGAATTTTTTTTATCTGTAAAAACCATAAGGTGTTGAAAACGTATGTATACTCTTGACGATGTTTCGCTCCAGTAAGAAAA
>JXSR01S033065.1:2135-14596 GCA_000969725.1 Ophiothrix spiculata | reverse complement strand
TTCATTTTGACGTCACGACAAAATGTTTGGTAGCGACAATTTTGTTTGGAGGCCGACTATGTTTTCACCCTAATAAACAACTATAAAATCAAATGAGTGAATGTTCTCAGTCATCCAGTAGTAGTAAACATGACTGAAAATTAAATCAGATTACTGGACTTACTTGTTTAGAGCAAACTACGTTTCGTGTTACCCCTGTTACACTTCGTCAGATTTTTACCCGCTGGATTGGTCTCAGCATTCATGGGACGAGGCCATCAAAACCATTCCGAGTTGTTTGTCACGTGACCAATCCAGCTGGTCAAAACCTGATGAAGTGTTACAGGGGTAACATGAAACATAGTTTGCTCTAAACAAGTAAGTCCAGTAAATTGATTTAATTTTCACTCAAACTCTAAAATCATTTTGGGGGCTAAGAGAACTAAAGTATGCATTGAAATACACAATTTTGAAATTTGCAACTTTCTTTTTATTTCGCCTTTCAAATGAAAATAGATGAAAAAATGTTGATATCATGATGAAAACATTCCACCTGAAGTATGTAATGGTACAATTCTCCTGACTTAACTGCATTTTCTTTCTGGTTTTTTTTTCTTTCAGTGACAAGTCAATATGCCTGCAGGTGAGTACTACACTGTAAATTTTACCATGGCTAGACAGAAGTATTTTGAACAAGAAATTCACCTGCACAAATTTTAACACTTTAAAAAATCAAGAATGTAAATTATACGGCTTCTGAGAGAAAATTAAAATGAAAAAGTTCATTTACGATGAACATTTTACACTACAGGGTGTTTCAATAAAATTGCATCACTTTTGTTTTTGATCATATCTCAGAAACTAATAAACAAAAATTGAAACTTTTTTCATAATAATAATTAGTATAGTTAAGTCTTTCATTGGTGAAATTTTGAGCAAATTCTGTCGAGCCATTCTTGAGAAAAATAGCATTTTGTAAGAAGAGTCAATTTTACTCCATTCCAATGGGGTTTACCGCAGTAACTCATGTTTATCATGTTAAAGCAATACTATAAAGTGTTAAAAATGAAGCGCCCCCTGTCACTCATGACTTTTCATTTAATTCGGGATCCCAAATTTAATTCCACATGTACTAGTATAGGAAAGTATTCATATGCTTTTTATCCATTTTTAAAACAATTTTTTTTTCCACAAAATACACTTGAAAACGTTTTTAGATAGTCACATTCCTCCATTTGATGCTGTTTTTACTATAAAATATTTTTGATCAAAATCTTGTAGTATTGCTTTAATAAAGCACATCTTTGGTTACTATTGATCAATTTGATTGAAACTTGCCAAGCAGACACTTAAAGATCACAAAATATGGAATAGACACTAAAACACGATTTTGATATCTTTTTCAGCACTCAAAGTGGCACCGTAGTTTAATGTGTTGGTTTTGCTCAAAATTTCACTGATGAAAGACTAAACTATACTAAATTTTATTATAAAAAAAGTTTTATTTTTTGTCTATTTGTTTCTGAGAAAAACAAAAGTGATGCATTTTTATTGGGACACCCTGTATGGTAAAAACTGTACACCATGAAAAAGTTTTGAATAAAAATGTTCAAAAACAAGATTGAAGTATATTTTGGCCTTAGTGTCACCCTAAATCATATTATAATCCTTGGAACCCTGGGGGGCACTCCAATATAATGCTGCAGGCATAGCATGGCCAAGAAAAAGGTGAATTAGGGTTGTTTTTGAGGACAGAAGGGTGTATCAGGTGACAACGTTTAGGGTATCAAAAGCAGCCATTTTAGCTCATTTTTAAGAAATAATGTACTTTTTCAAACCCTGATGTTAAAACGATAATGGTAAATTCTCTATTTAGGTTGTGAATGGGGGGAAAATGGTATATTTTGGCCTCAGAAACAATCAACCTTTAGGGGGTGTTTTGAAAAACTGTGGTCACGCTATGCCTGCAACATTATTCTTGAGTACCCCCCCCCCCCCCCCCGGGCTTGGAACTAACTATGAGGAATGTTGCTTCATTTTGCAGAACCACCAGAGCCTCCCGCAGACAAGCCTTTATCCACCAAAACCACCAAGGATTCCGTCTCAATAGTATGGCCCGGCACCACCTTCGATGGGGGCGCCCCAGTCACAGGCTACAAGGTGGAGATGACTGAGGATGGCACCAAGAACTGGAAAGTGTGCACCAAGAATGTGTTCAGTACAGGCTATACCATCAAAGACCTCAAGGAGGGCAAGTCGTATAAATTCCGTGTCAGCTGTATCAACGAGAAAGGGACGAGTAAACCTAGTGCGGAGTCAGAAGCCATCACGGCGTCGGAAGGCGGTGAGTATATGGAACTCTTGATGGGGCTCTCCACAAAAGAGCCTCAGTCTGAAATCCTCTAGATTAACGACATTTCGGATTGATTCATAGTTGTGGCCATACTCTGGCAACGGATTGGTAATTTGAGTGAGAATCAATCAACCAATTTACAGTGTACTTGCATGTCATGACATGCATTCCCTATGAAGGAGTCTATTCGTACAGGGGACAGTGCAGCTATTGGGTCAGTCAAGAGCTATTGTTTGTGTGTGCATGCACAATTTGGCAGATAAATGAAAGATGTGTATTGCCCTGTAATCAAGTACTGTAGTGTGCAACCAGAATGCAGTGTGGGGTCATTATGCACTCATAGCCTGGTCACATAACATAGCGGCGAGGTTATGATGTGTTTACGGCGTCATACCGGGTAGAATTTAGCGGACACTGATCGGACACCAGCCGGTTACTGACTGGTGTCCGTGGGTCGCAAGGATACCGGAAGCATGCTGCCAGACTTTAATTCTGTGTTAAAGCCTTGTGGCTTGTATACTATGTCTTTAGTTTTGGTCTAATAACAACTGGTGACCGTACAGTGACCGACCGGGTTGGCGACATGTGGTTATGTGACCAGGGTGTCATGCAGCGTCCATCAAGCTGCGGCGCCAGCATAGCACAATCCCCAAACAAATAGTTTCATTTCCTGGGGTGTGTGTGAGTACAAGTAATGCAACTACCCTTGTGTGTGAGGAACCTCCGCATAGTCCCTTTTGAGTTTATCCTTCATGTAAAAGTGCTGGTGTGATCATTAGTTTGAATCTAGTTTAATCTAGATGTCCGGTCAAGATGAATCTAGATGTACAGTGTTCTGATGAGTTCAGATTGATTTGCCATGTTGGTATGTTGGTAATCCCAATGTGGTTCAGACTAGCATGTCACTTTGTTGTGCCAATTTGTGACAGATGATAACGTCCGTGGAGTGGCGTGCAGTGGCGTACGCAAAGGTTGGGGGACTGGGAAAAAAGAGGCAAAGTCGGAGGAAAAGAGGTAGTCGGGGCAAAAGAAATGGGCTCTCAGTGGTATATTCTACCAAACATACCGAACAAAATTGGTGGTGAATGTTTACCATTTTTAAAAGCTACGCCAAAATTTTTTGTTTGGGTGTACCTTTTGGGCCTCATTAGTTGGGGGAACTTTGTATCTAGCCCCTCCAGTCAAAAATTCCTGCACACGCCACTGGGACCATGGCTTTGCCATTCAAAGTTGTGGCACTACAATCAGGGGAGGGGTGTCACATGACATGGTATAGCCTACTTTGGGGGGCTACTTTATGAATTCATAGACTTTCATATAGCAATCAATGTGTTTCATCATGGATAGAATTTAGTAAGTTTGGTGTATTTGGATTAAATTTAGTGTATTTGGTGAAATTTGTTAAAATATATAAATCACCAAATTTTACTTAGAATTAGGTCCTTTCTATAAACATTGGTGTATTGATGGATGATTATCATCCAAATATAGATCTGGCAGGCAGTAGATGATTGTAATGTTACTTGAACGCCAAGGGTCAGTGTCTTTTTTATGAAGAAACAAAATCCTAGGAGGTTGTGTCGATCTGTAAGAAGAGTTTTCAGTCCTGTGTGTAAACAAACATTTCGAATAGTATTTAGTTATTTTGAGTAATGTCAAGAATTAAGTCTATTGGCTTAGGATCATAAATATGTGAATGATGCATCAAAGCTTCAGTAAAAACTGTTCTTTATGATCAATTTACTTGAAGAATCAAGGGGTATTAGAAGATACTTTTTCCAGTCTTCAGTTTCATATTAAAGATCGCTACTAGTGAGGATCAGTTTCCAATTTCAGTTGCACAAAGAATTTCACCCTGTTTACACTTGGCAAAAGTCATCATCAAATTCACTTTAATAGGTTGTGATGACTAAAAGTATCTTTGTTTCAAATGAAATCGAATAAATCGTAATTTGTAGACTTTTAGCAGTTTGAACGCAAGTTATAATCGATTTTGTGTTCAGTATCTTCGCAATCGCAATAACAACAAATTTAAAATCAACTCACTATCACATGCGCGCCATTGTACCGCTGCACGTGCCACACATGTGACACGAACTGCACCAGTAGCAGTTGTGCGATGTAAATTGACGGTGATGTTTGAGGGCGTAAACACGTAATTCATTTTTTCTGTCTGAAAGCGACTTCTGAATCTGCTGCGGAATCACTGCAGTGTAAACACCTACAAGTCAAATTGATTTATGCTATTCCAAAGTCGTCATTGGGAAAAAAGTAAATCGATTACGACTTTTGCCCCGTGTAAACAGGGTATTAGTTATCATGCCCTCGGTTATTATTTCATACTTGATAAGTTTACATCCATTATAATCCTTGGTAATAGTTACACTTGCCTATTTGTATCAAGCAGGAAATGGTAGTATAAAGGTCACAAACTTAATTAAAATCAAACACATGTAATTACTAATGGTAAGGTAAAGACAAACAAAGTTTTTTTATTTAGACTAAGTAATGTAGTCCAACTGGGTTGACCGGTGACCATACTGGCGCTGTAGCATTGTTCGTACCATTGGCATTCATGGTATTTCTTATTTAGATTACTTAACACTGATGCAATATAAATCAAAGTCCAGTCTTCCAAGAAAAAGACCAGGCCAAGAATAAAGAAACCAATAATGTTACAAAGACAATTACAGTCAACACTGCTTAATCGGGATCCTCTTTAAGGGGATTTTTGGTTAATTGACATATTCAAAATTGACCTGTTAAGGTGGCCTAGCACAGAAACGGTGTCGGACACGAGTGAGCTGGTATCAGTGGTGTTGGACACAATATCAAAGTATTTATCCCGTACTGTATCTTGCACTTTAATATAACCCGTTCTTACACGTGCATCATTTTTATATTCACGACCATGCGCGTTACTCCTGACGGCGCAGGGCCCAAAGCGCACAGTGCTTAAGGTATTAGTCATTGCTAAAAAATGTCAATTTTTTGCTTAATTTTGCTTAATATCTCAAAAAGTAAGTTGGTGACCATATTTTTTTATTACGTTTTTTTAAAGAACTATATAAGGACCAAAACATATGTGAAAAAGAGAGAGAAAATAGAGCCGTTTTTTAATTATAAGTGTTTTTGTCCGATTTATTTTGATTTTACAATAGAGGTCAATGGTAAAAAGTGGTAAAACATAGTGTTTTTGAAGTGGATTTTCTCAAAAACTAAGTCGGTGACCCCCATTTTTTATTTCAAAAATGTGGTCAGCACATATAAAAACACCATATATCAAAAAATTAGAAAAATAAATAGAGGAATTCTATCTGTGCTAGGCCACCTTAATCGGGACAATGCATTAATTTGATGAAAATTTCCTAAAATTATGATGATAACGTCAATGTAATTATATAAGTAAATTGCAAATACGGTACAAAAATCTAAAACCACATTTCCAAATCCTGTTGAAAATCTAAGCAAAACTCTCAATCTATATACTCCAGAAGGTCTCTAAAATTCTTACTCTGTGTTCACTTTTTTGTCAGCTCATGAATTTATTGTATATTTTGTGCGAAAACATCTCACTTATGGCGATTTCTGTATTTTGCTTAATCGGGACAACTGGTTAATCAGGACATTTTTGCTACTCCCGAGGTGTCCCAAATACGCGGCGTCAACTGTACTTAGAAAACATGTTTCAATATCAATTGAGTTGTGATCATAGGTCATGAATTGGTCATGCACATATGGGGGAGATGTAACATAAAAACTCATTCTTTGTAGTTTAATGTAATTTTATTCAAGAAGTTTAATACCTACTGCAACAAATTTGGTATGGTTATCTGGGCAATTTAATTGTCTTTCAAATGCAAATATTTCCAAGACAATTGAACAAATATTATGAGATCTATGGCTCTAAATGTGAGCCAAGTCAACGCTTTGGAGGCGGTGGAGGAAAAGACGGTGGAGGAAAAGCCCATTGACTTGTACACAAAATTGTGAAAAATTACCACTCCTTGAAAGTCGTCATGCCAAAAGTTGAAATCCTACAAGAATCATTTTTCACACACGTTTCAATGAAATATAAATATACCTATCCATGCCCAAAAATTAATAATAGGTGATGTATTAATTATAGTTTGGTGAGGATAAACTTTGTCATTTTCAGGGTATTCCACTACTAGTTTCAACAATGTTCAAAGGTCAAAATGTTCATGACAAGTTTCGTACGTTGTGCAAACGTGGATGAATAACAGTAATGACTTGTTGTAAATGCATAATACCGTAATTGCACGGATTAACAGTAACAAATAAACCGAAGTCTATTGGATCAGGATAATTATTGAGAAAATGCATGTTTGAACACACTGTATACCACAAATGCAGCAAAATGGCCATAGTAACCAGAAATTTGAATGTAATTTGTCTCAAGCATTGTCAACTATTGCTAAGACATGTAAAGAACTCACCAAATAGCCCAATGAGGCATACAATCCTTTTGAAATGTATATGATTTTAACCACCCTGTATATTTCACCGTATGGATATTAAGTGAAAAGTTCTATTTTCTTATTGAGCGCCCTGTGTTTTATCAATATAAATCCATACCTGTTTTGTTTTATGTTGATGGCTGTGTAGAATAAAAGAAGTCTATGAAGAGAGTAAAATTTACCACACTTTTTTAGTTACACCCTGTATAATTGTCACACACCCTGTATAATGTCAGTATCATTGTATATTTGGTATCCTTGTAGTATGAGCTTTTAAAAAATGTATACTTTTATGGTGTTAAAATGTCCATATGTAATCCTGTGTTGATAAATATTCAGATTGGTGATTTTTTTTCTCATTTATCGGTATGTTACACTTTTTCTGACCAATTCATGACTTATGATCTTGTGTCAAACCAATTGTGTCTTGGTTTTTAAGCATGATCAATATTTGTAAATTTCTTATCATTACAATTTTTGTACCAAATTCATGTGACAAATGTGCTAAACCTCAAATGGCTTAATGTAATCTCCATATACAATTGGTCTACAGACTGTATATGTGAAAATGGCTAATATGCACATTTTGACCTGTTATCTACAAAGAGAAAATGGTGATTTTATGAACAGTTTGCAGTAGATGGTCACATAAAGGGAAGAAGATGCTAAATTCTATTTTATCAAGTGTGCAATGACAGATTCTTTCAATGCTACAAAGCCTTGGACTGGGAAATTTGGAATTATTTTAAATGCCACTGTAAGTTAGAGTTGAAGCAATGTGTTAGAACCATTGACAATGGTCCTTGTTTAGCATTGTCTCAAATGATACTGGTGGAAAAAAAAAAGTCTTATTTAAGTCGGAAAGTTGTAGAGATTCTCATAAGGTTTTTACAGAGAATATGATTGTATTGTTGTGTCAGGCACAATTTGAAATAATGTTCTTTGTCATGGTATGCAAGATCATGCAGTCTGACTTGACTTAATCATTGTTGGCAGCTTCTTAACTTACATTGGTTAATACAAAGGTTAGACATTCCACTATGATACTGGCTATTTGGGTGTCTTGAATAACATTAGAGCAGTTCAATATCAATATTCCAAGTCATAAAGGCTGTTAGGTTCATTGCATGGATGATTCAAGAGGTGCCAGTTTATCCTTTATTTTCCTGTAATGGTTGATGTTGACTGTCCACTGTACAGAAAAATTTAGGAGGTATTCCTAACATTATCACTAAAAATACACATTTCCATTTAGTCAGTAATTTTATAATGTTCCTTGTCAGATGCGATATTCAGTGTAGCTTTATTCAACTTTATTAATGTAGACCAGAGTTTTGTTCAATACTTTGCAGAAAGGTTAAATCTATTTACTGGTTTTGAAGAAGGAATCTTATTGTTTTGATTCCACTATCATACTATCAGTTCAAAATTTTATTTTTTAATGGTTAAAGTTGCCTGAAATACATTCATGTCAAATGAACAGGAAAAGTTTAAAGGTTCTCCTAAAGTTTTACTAAAGAATCTGCAATATCCCGGCAATATCATGATGTTCCATTGTGTCATGTATTCCGTAAAGTTCTTTGTCAGGAGGTGATCCAACTTAATTGTCGTAGGCAGGATGCTTGTCCATTACCATATTGTAATGTTTACCACTGTTTTTTGCATTAAACAGGTTTCTGTAGCTTCCTATCAATAATGTATCATGAGTGTACCATAACATTTTCCATCTTTCCGACGAAACTATATAGAAATCATTATTTTTTGTTTTATGGCCTAATAAAGACAAAAATGTCCTACATAAAGCTTTACTCTTAGTGAAAACCTTAGATGAACCTCTTGAACTTAAGTGGACATAAATATTGTTTGATCAATGAAAACCATCACAGAAACAGAAAGATTAAACTTATGCCTCCAGAACCCATTTGTTGCTCTAATATTACACAAGACACCTAGCAAGACTGACCAATTGACAGTGGGAGCGAATGTCTAACCTTTTTGCAAAGTAATCACATATGTGTCCCGCCGCGGCAAAAGGGTGCAGTTGTCGGCTCGTATATGTTGCTCCTTGTAGCATATCTGATGTATGGTATTTGTATACATCAGATATGCTACAATGAGCTACATGTAGGAGACGACAACTGCACCCTTTTGCCGCGGCGGGACACATATGGTAAGGTCATTGCATTTGCTCAATTTGCCACTGTGTGTATCCTTCAACATAGGACCAAATAGTCCTACCATTGTGTCAGGCATTCCGTATTTATGAAATGTTCTTTGCAATACCTTGTCATGAGGTTTGTTTCTTGCAGCCTGTTAGACTTAATTGATATAGACAGGATTCTTGACTAAGACCTAATGTAACACAAAGGTTGGACATTCCACTATCAAGCTGATCAGACTTGCTATATCTTGTGCAATCTATCAGTATTCCAAGTCATAACAACTGTTAGCCTGCAATCACATAGAAGTATACGGTATTCGCTATACGCTATTGGATGGCTATATATCATACAGGCACGGCGAGCTATAGACCTACAGGGTTGTTTTTTCCGAATAGTACCCTCCTATATGACCCGGTAGCATCAAATTCATGTGTTCGATTGAATCTATACGCGTGCCCAAGTAAAATCGTGCACCATATACCCGAATAGTTTAGTTCTATATGATCGCAGCCTTGATACATGGATGACTCTAATTTGGTGAGAATGTTTGGTGATTTGAACACCAATTATCCATTATTGATTAGAAGATGCATTGGAATTATATTACTAGATTATAAGATAACAAAGACTTGTTACACAAAATATTTGGTAGCTCAAAAAACTATAATTTGGCCCTAACAGCACAAGTTTAATATATGGGTTTAGTTGACCAAACAATATCTCTGTGCACTGAACAGAAAGTTCTTCATGCTTGCCTTGTCATTACGATGGTCACGGTACTTTTGTAACTTGCTCCTTGGCCGTGCCATGGTCAGACATTTAATGAGGAGGGCCCAGGGTGGAGAGCTATAGTTGGCCCCACAAGAGACTTTCAATTTGGCAATTAAATGACTACAATCTGTTGTTGGGAGTTATGATCTCTTTATGGTTTTAAGCATTTTGTGTCAATTAACAAACTTGACTCAAGAAATTTTGAATACAACTGATTTTCTTTAAGGCAGAGATATTTTAGTTGACATATACCCTTTACTAAAGTAAATTCAAATTATCTTTAGAAATATTATATATAATCAAATGAGACTTCAGCATAATACATATGTATGAACTGACTGTACCCATTGCCTTGGAAAAAGTGTTTTTGAAGGTAAGAGGCAGTGAGAATAGTTATACTTAAGTTTTATTTAGGGCGTCTGGGGGACATCCTATGCCTGAGCTGACGTTAAAATGCCTTTGCTGGATTTTTAGCATTGCTAAAACTCATTATAGATTAATAACCGAGTCTTTCTTGACACGAGTGAAATTGCACAACATCGGTTCAACATAATCAAGGCAAAAGTGTATGAATTTATGAAAGATGTGTTCCATTACGCATGTTAGCTGCCCAGCCAGGGTTGGCTATTGTCTTGTTATACTTCCCTTGGGGAGTGCAACATGAGTTCATGGTGACATACCTTGATCATGCTCCTCACACATCGTCTGATCAGCAAATGAACAACTATGGAATCTGAAGCATTTCATGTATTTGTGAAAGCAAATGATCCTTCTGTTCTGTTGTACAAGATCACGCTCAATTTTTAAAGTATTGATGTTTTATCTCAATTTCACTTAAAATGTTTCGTCAGACTTTTATTAATCTTGTCAATCTGAGTTTCACCCATGAAAAGTATCATCAGATATTCCTGTTAAAATTGAAATTCTATCCATTATATTATTAAGGAATATACTCCAGAAGACATAAGGCATGGCATGTTGTGCTGTTGTATCTCCATTGGGGAGTACAGCATGAGTTTTGACTGATTACATAGTTGATTATGCTCCTCACATGTAACTGAGAAGTGAGTTAGAACATGGCATGGGCAACATAGGAATGCAAGATGTATGAGTATGTTCCAAGGAGTCACTATTGTCAGTGTTTTTGTAGAATTTTCCAACTTTTTAACTTTTGAAATGTTTACAGGCTGGAGGAGATAACGAGAAGGGGTAGGTTAGCGGTTAGGGTTAAAATTGTATCTAGGTGGAGCAATTAGTTTCCTATACTCAGACCAGCTCGATGTTCACATTGACCATAACTTTGTTATTGATTCTGCCAATGAACACATAATAATAATATCTTTTGTCAAATCCTACAAGTTTAGCTGTACTAGTAAAGCAGTGGGCCCCAGTCAAACCCCAGGCTTCATCCATGCCCCACTGCAAGATTTCCTCCAGCTGTCTCATTATGATAGTAAATCGCTACCATGACAGATAGGTTACTTTGCAATCCTATTATATATTCTAGTCTATATGTTATGGAATATACTCCAGAAGACATAAGGCGTGGCATGTTGTTCTGCTGTATCTCCCTTGGGGAGTACAGCATGAGTTTATGGTGACTGATTACATAGTTGATTATGTTCCTTACATGAGAAGTGAGTTAGAACATGAAATGGACAACATTGGAATGCAAGATGGGTGATAGAGGTGTTTCATTTACTGGATTAAAGTTATATCTAGATTTCCATCATAAAATGCTCTTGTTTTAACAGTCCGGGCAAATTTCCAGATTTGGAACACGTTCCAAATTTAACCGTTGTACTTAATCAGGAAACAATTTAAGGTTTTTTGTTTCTAGCAATTTTATTGAAGGTTTGGGGATATTTTTTAGTTCAATTTCTTAAAGTTCAGGATGTTTGCTAAAAATCAGCGGTGAGAATTTTAATTTTCACCGTGAGATTAATATCTTAATTAAAACAATGGGATTAATTAGATTACGTAATCAATTAATAAAAATATTATTTTACATTTTCTTGTCACAGAATATAATTTGATCTTCCAAGGAATAAACTCTTTGGATAAAAGTTTCAACATTTTCCACTTAAATATGATAGATTAATGTCAGAAATTTCAAATTATAACTTCAAATGATTGTAGCTGCAATGCATGTTGGGATAGAATGTTTTCTGATTTGGTACATACGTTCCAAATCTGGAACGCGTTCCTGATTTGGAAATTTTCCCGGACTTTTTAAGATGTAGGTACTGTGGAACATAAAAGTATATTTGTTCAGACTGGGTAAGGTAAAACATTTCTAGGCCTAGCATATTCTGTTTCAGAAGATAAAAATACACGAGGTGAAAGTACATTTTCAGGGGAGAAAAGTACAACAGCAGTGCATCATTCTTGTATTTGCTCATTAAACCAGGTGCGTTATCCCTGAGGGCCTCAAAGTGCAGAGTGCATACGATATATATCCTTACCAAAAAATGCAATTTTTTGCTTAATTTTGCTTAATATCTCAAAAATAAGTTGATGACCATATCTTGTTATTACATTTTTTTCAAAGAACTATATAGGACCAAAACATATGTTAAAAACATATAATAAAATAGATGCAACCATTTTTTAGTTATAAATGTTGTTGTCTTTATTTTCGTAATTTTACCATACAAGTAGATGGCAAAAAGTGGTAAAACATTCTATTTTAGAAGTTTGTTTTTCTCAAAAAAA
>JXSR01S033064.1:0-11489 GCA_000969725.1 Ophiothrix spiculata | reverse complement strand
TCACGTAACATTAGTTTCACGCTTTGTTCCGTTATGGTCTATGGAAGGCGGACTACCATTTCAGGGCGACTAAGATTACTTTCACACCGGTGTAGCAGGAATGTACGTCCCCCGTTCTTATTGTCCGGGTTGTACAGTAAAGTATAGGCTAACAACTCTCACGCAACATTAGTTTCATCCCCGTTCTTATTGTCCGGGTTGTACAGTAAAGTATAGGCTAACAACTCTCACGCAACATTAGTTTCACGCTTTACTCTGTTATGGTCTATGGAAGGCGGACTACCATTTCAGGGGGACTAAGATTCCTTTCACACCGGTACAATTCACAAGATCGATCAGCTGGAATAATTTTAGATCAAGAATAGGAGAAATGTAATCCATTTAATTTTTAAAAAATTCTGTCTGAATATAACTGTCTTCAATTGATTAAACATGGTTAATGTTTTGACTTACAGATTTCGATTAACTTGCATGCTTCAGACATCAGATTTAACTTTCCCGCACAACACTTTGAACTATACTGAAATAAATGACTATTCAAGAAATTAAAGGCACCCCTAAAGAAATTTATTCGCATTGTTGTTAAAATTGGGTGTAGCTGAAATTAGCCGATTTGACAGATTATGTTTAACTTAAGATAAAAAGACAAATGGCAATTTAGAATATTAACAAGATAAATATCATTTGAATTTAGAATATAATTGAGAAATCTTAAAATGAGATTTCGAAATTTGTTAACTGTCACCTGATGACCACTTATAACACAAAGTGTCAAGTGCAAACAATGAAAGAGAAAATTCAAGAATTATACTTTAACACATTTTAAACTGACAGACACGTTTTATGTTTATAAATTTTGTGCCTTAAGCAAGTTCATTTTTCTTAATTTTCTTCCTGATTTTTTAGCACTTCAATTAAAAACCTGTCAATCCAATTAAGGTAGAGGTGTGAGTTTGTGATTTGTTGCAAATTGATGACAGAGGAAAAATACTTTGTTGAGTCTTCCTTATATAGATATAAAAAGCCATATCAGATTTATTACTAAAAACGAGATAGATATAAGTTACGCATAACATATATAAAATTGGATAGGTGTCTTTGTTCTCAATTTCTATAAGAGACTCTTTATAATATTAAAAGATCAATCTATACATGAGTTAGATAATTGAGACTTACAAATTTTTATTTTCAAACATGTCAGTTGTCAATATGATGTTTCCCTTTAACACAGAAGTCGAATATGAATAATTAAAAATAATTAAATAGCAGGTTTAGGAATAAGGGCATATTATAAGTGACAGGTTTACTTTTCCTGAATTTTATGCCTCAACAGAAGTTAACGTACTCCCCTTTAGAAACTGCCAATCCAATTACCGTAAAGATGCAAGTGTTTGATATGGTAGAAAACTATGAAAGGAGAACAATTATTTTCTTGTGTCAACCCTAAAGCTATATTGATATATCAAGGCATATCAGTTACATTTCCCATAGTGATTTTCAAAATCACGAAAATGTATACCTCGATTTTATATATTTCAGACGTTTTTCTTGCGTGATTGTGATCTTGGCTTTGCAAACCTTTTGAGCTGAGCCCGTATCGATGATGGAGTAGATAGTACTGGTATAAATGACAAGCTCTATGCTTTGGAAAAATATTGAGCTTCTAAAGATAAATATATCAAAAATATAGCACCTTAACAATAACACAGTGACATCAAATCATAAAATCACTTATTACATATTACATAAAATCACACAGAACCTCATTAGGCAGTCTGTTTCTCAGAATCTAGGTAGCTTTAATGACCTAGTTGAAGACTGATTTCTATTATTTTGCTAGTCGCAAGGTTGGCCAACTTAGTGAGATACTGTGTTTTTACACCCACTGTTGCCTATCGTTCAAATGAGCGGGTTAGATTTAGTGTATTTCGTATTCAAAACAATCCGGGAAAGAAGCCGTAGTGCTCTCCAGGTTTCAACATTAAATATGTATAAGTGTAGCAAACGAATATTTAAATAAAAGTGTGTAAATTTCGTATTGTGTGGGACAAATTTTTGCTAAATACAAGCTAGTTTCTTTTGTTTAACAATAACAGTTATAAAAGAAATGTATTATACTATATTTCCAGAAGCATAGACCATGCTGCTAGAGAAAACATTCAATTTGGTAAATTGTAATACTGTAGATTTGTCAAGAACCAAATGTGTGTGAAGGGCATACCTACATATCATTTTGAAAGAGTAGGCCTATCCCTGTAGTTTTCAAGGAATTCAATACACACATGATATAACTGAAAGATTGATTAGCGCACACTCCTTTTATTTATGTACCTACGGTATATCATTTAATGATCACCTGGTATATCTGATTTCCTTTTCATTTCAACATCGTAAATAATATCATCTAATTTCATTTTTGAACATGTGCAAGGACAATTGCTTGGCAAGAAATTAGATAATTTATCATGTCATTTGTCGTAAGATCATGAATGACATTTACAATTAATTAATTGCATAAAGATTTGTAAATTATAAGCGATATATCAGATAACGCACCTAACTGAACCTTTTGAAACATTGATATAAAACCTTCACACGTATCAACGAGATAAAGCTTCAACATATAATATAACAGTGAAATGCAGACTTGACGTTGCTGATAGTCTGTTGTTCAAAACAGCTGCACGGTGTCAATGCTGACGAATGTTGGTATTTTACAACTAACAAAGGGACAGTCCTCATTCAAAATATGTGCGACTACAAATAAAGATAAATATGGAAAAAGCTGTTGTTACCAACTCACTCATGAAATAATCTTCTGGACGACATAATTACCAGTGAGACCTCAGTGACATACCAAAGCCCCCTTAAATGGATATATAAATATATCGGTATGTTATCAATGATGATTGTAACAAATTCCTGGTCAAACTAAAGCATTTTTGAGTTCTCCTTTTCAATTCAACTCTTTATCAATAACACATTATTCGATAATTATATTAAATAAAGGGCGCACCAATAGATTTCCAGGGGGGGGGGGCAGGAAGGAAGTGTTTAGAAAAAATATCCCCCTCCATAGCCAGAAGAAAAACAAATTCCTCTGAACATGGTATTTAAAAAAACCCAGTAATTTCTAGGGAAAAAATCGCCCCCCCCCCCTGGAAATCTAATTACGCCCACTTAAGGGGGGGGGGGGTACAAGATCTCCAAATTTCAAAATTCTGTTCGACCATGAAATTTGAGATAAAAGCATGAGAGGAAAATGCAGAATCTCTTCTTTCTAATGCTTTTTGTTTGAGTTCAATCGGACATTTGGTTCCAAAGTTATGGTCATTTAAACTAAGGAAGTCACAAACGGTCCGATGCTTTTTCCTATACATTTATATATAAAACACGTTCAACCTGTGATTTTAAACAATTTCTTAAAAAAATATTTTTGATAAATTATTACACCAAAGTATACACTTTTTAATGAAATTTTGTTTATTTTATCAAAATAATACATTGCACATCATATGCAGGGAAACTTTCGGAATTAGTCGATTTCTTATATATTTCTTTATTTTATCTCAGCCAGCTATATTTAAGCAGTCTATTTTTAAAAAATCTGTAACTCCGCTAATTTTAATGCGAATTTAACCAAAATGGGCTCAAAATGTGTGTTAAATTATTATCTTTAATAATCTAATAGCTACTAATTTTCAAATTATTTTTTTTTACCAATTTTTAATTTTTCGAAAAAGTTTTCGTTGATATCTCAAAATGGGGAAATGTGCAAAGTTGCATTACGGGAACAACCATAACTCAAAAACAATGCAACATGCCTTGACCGACGCTTAGGAAAGTGCTAAATTTCATCGTTGAAAATGTTGAGCTGAGGTTTTCTCAGAGATAGAAATCCTCCATTGATTTTCTTTAAAATTTAATATTTCGTAGATTTATTTGTGCTGATAACGAATATAAAATTAAAAAAATAGGTCACCGTGCTCGTTTTTGAGATACAGGTATCTCAAAAAGTACATATTTTCCAAAAAAATCACCCGATTTACCATACAAAGTATAGGGAAAGCTCCAAAACGTCAATCATTATGTGCTTGTAAAATAGTAAATGCTCCATTTTTTTTCAATTTTAACATAATGTTAAAGCACTTTTGCGCACTTCAAAATACTGAAATAAAAAATATGGTCACCGTGTTAGTTTTAAAGAAAAATGACAAAAACTTGCATTTTTTTGATAAAATTTGATTACTTTGATGGCACATCTGCGTCTGCATAATTTCCCGCGTATATATTACGCAGCTATGCGGCGCGTTATTAACCAAACGCGTTAGTAAAGCATGCGTTTAGTGTGCATTGAAATTTGCGCACGCAAAACGGGTGCAAACATTTTTTGATTTTTACTATTTATGAAAAAAATAGTTATCCCGCAGTCGTAAGCAACTGCATCTCTGAGAAAACCCCTTAACATATTTGATTCTGCAGATTTCTGTCAAAAATGAACAAATTTCTCTTTAATAGTCTGAGTTTATAAAAAAAAAAAACTTTTTCGTGAGTTGAAAACATCATTTTTACCTAATATATATATTTTTTAATGTCTACATGATGAATAATTGGTGAAAATATGGGAAACTAAGAGTGTCCTAAACAAAATGTCATTGTTTCCTAAACTAATGGGTTAACACGCATACCCTACACTGTTAGAAATCTCCGTAAATTAAGAAAACGGATTTTCCGTCAATTTACGGAATATCTGTTTTAGAAAACAATAGAAATAAAAAGCACAAAACGTAAAAAATGTAAATTTACGGAAATATTTCAAAAAATTCCGGCAGCAAAATTTCTGGACTTTTTTTTCGTTCCGTAATTTCAAATTACGGAAAATTCTGTTAAAATACACCTTTTTTCCCATAATATGAGATAAATTTCTGTTAAATTACTGTCAAAGTTCCGTTAATTTACAGAAATTCTGTAAATTTACGTAAAAAGTCTGGAAATTCTGCTGCCGGAAAATTTCCGTAAATTAACGGACAATTTTCTAACAGTGTAGAAAATGTAATACCTTTAGAACACTGTAGTTGCTGACACAGAACAAGCTAATGATTGCATTAAAATCACGTATTTTGTCAGGTACGATTAGAAACAATACGCCAGATGTGTGTTACATTGAAAACCCTGGAGTATTTTCAGGGTTCTAAGAAAACAGTTTTTCGTAAAACGTTACACATGTTTTGTTTTAATTAACCCGCCTTATCATAGATTCTATGGTCTGATAAAGGACATCAGGAACAATTTAGGTTTGACATTTGTAGAATTAGTGAAAAGATGAATAATAAACCTTATGTGGAATACTAATTGGTAATATTACTAATTGGTAGAGTGTAGTAAAATTGTATTAATCCGGGGGGGGGGGGTTTAAAACAAATTGTACGGGGATGCTCAAAGTAGACTTCAGAATTTTGACCATCTCTATACCTCAAAAAGCGTGATTTTGAGACCCATCTCTATACCATTTTTCTAGAAAAAGTACCCAATTTAGGGCAAATTGGGTGCTTTCTTTGCATTGTTTTCCGAAATACACCCAATTTTGCAATTGGTGCAATTGGGCGCTTTGGGGCTGTGACAAAAAACCCACCCATCAATATACCAAAAATTACGAAAATGAACACCAAAACCTTTGAACACCCCCGTATACCATTTGTCAGTAAGAACCCCCCCCCGGGGGGTATTAATGACATGGGATTAAATCGAAATTCAAGTATAACCGGTGTAGCAGGAATGTAAGTCCTCCGTTCTTATTGTCCGGGTTGTACAGTAAAGTATAGGTTAACAACTCTCACGTAACATTAGTTTCACGCTTTGTTCCGTTATGGTTTATGGAAGGCGGACTACCATTTCAGGGCGACTAAGATTACTTTCACACCGGTACAATTCACAAGATCGATCAGCTGGAATAATTTTAGATCAAGAATAGGAGAAATGTAATCAGTTTAATTTTTTTAAATTCTGTCTGAATATAACTGTCTTCAATTGATTAAACATGGTTAATATTTTGACTTACAGATTTCGATTAACTTGCATGCTTCAGACATCAGATTTAACTTTCCCGCACAACACTTTGAACTATATTGAAATAAATGACTATTCAAGAAATTAAAGGCACCCCTAAAGACACTTATTCGTATTGTTGGTAAAAATTGGGTGTAGCTGAAATTAGCCGATTTGACAGATTATTTTTAGCTTAAGATAAAAAGACAAATGGCAATTTAGAATATTAGCAAGATAAATATCATTTGAATTTAAAATATAATTGAGAAATTTTAAAATGAGATTTCGAAATTTGTTAACTGTCACCAGATGACCAAAGTGTCAAGTGCAAACAATGAAAGAGAAAATTGAAGAATTATACTTTAACACATTATAAACTGACAGACACGTTATTTTTGTTTATAAATTTTGTGCCTTAAGCAAGTTTTTTGCTCTTATTTTTTTTCCCTGATTTTTAAGCACTTCAATTAAAAACCTGTCAATCAAATTAAGGTAGAGGTGTGAGTTTGTGATTTGTTGCAAATTGATGACAGAGGAAAAATACTTTGTTGAGTCTTCCTTATATATATATAGATATAAAAAGCCATATCAGATTTATTACTAAAAACGAGATAGATATAAGTTACGCATAACATATATAAAATTGGATAGGTGTCTTTGTTCTCAATTTCTATAAGAGACTCTTTATAATATTAAAAGATCAATCTATACATGAGTTAGATAATTGAGACTTACAAATTTTTATTTTCAAACATGTCAGTGGTCAATATAATGTTTCCCTTTAACACTGAAGTAGAATATGAATAATTAAAAATGATTAAATAGTAGGTTTAGGAATAAGGGCATAAGTGACAGGTTTAATTTTCTTGAATTTTATGCCTCAACAGAAGTTAAAGTACCGCACTCAGAAATTGCCAATCCAATTACCGTAAAGATGCAAGTATTTGATATGGTAGAAAACTATGAAAGGAGAACATTTATTTTCTTGTGTCAACCCTAAAGCTATATAATATCTGTTACATTTCCCATAGTGATTTCTCAAAATCACGAAAGTATACCTCGATGTTATGCGTCATTGTGATCTTGATTTTGTAAATCATTTGAGCTGGGCCCGTACGATGATCGAGTAGGTAGTACTTGTAAAAATGATATACTGTGGAAAATATTGAGCTGCTATATAGATAAATATTTTTAAAAAATAGCACCTTAACAGCAACTCAGTAACATCATATCATCAAATCACTTATTACTATTATTACATAAATCGCACAGAAGCTCTTTAGGGAGTCTATTTCTCAGAATCTAGCTAGATAGCTTTAAAGCTGCAGACCGATTTCTATTATTTTGCTAGTCGCAAGGTTGGCCAAGTGAGATCCTGTGTTTTTACACCCACTGTTGCTTATCATTCAAATGAGCGGGTTAGATTGATACTTTATTATTGTATTTCGTATTAAAAAATACCAGGGAAAGAAGAAGTTTCAATATTATAAACGAATATCTCCCGGGGAATATCTACATGAAAGTGCGTAAATTTCGTATTGTGTGGGACAAGATTTTCTAAAGACAAGCACAAAACCATTGTTTGGTTATAAAGATCTGTCTGATGCTATATTTCCAATGATAAAGACCATGCTACTAGAGAGAACATTTGGTAAAGTATAATACTGTAGATTTGTTGAGTTCAAATTTGTGTTATGGATAAACCTACATATTATTTGGAAGAGTATTCCTCTAGTCTTCGCGAGTTTTCGAAAAATTCAAATGAACTGTTGATAAAATCAAAAAACCTTCGATAAGATCTGCCTTCTCAATGTTACAAAATATACCTTTTCAATGTTACAAAATATACATCATATAATTGAATTAGGGCATAGGCTTACACCTATTTTATTCTTTATCTCTTTCATTTACAGCGTCACCTTGTATATTTTCTTTAAACAAATTGAAATATAATTCCCTTTACATTACAACATAAAATAACATCATCTGATATTTGATTATTTTAAAGGTGCTTGCTTCGCAAGAAATCGAAACGATTGATTTTAATTAGCACATTAGCATCATGTCAGCTGTCGTAAGATCCTTTATATGACATTGAAAAATAATTCAGAAATAGTGCATAGGCCTAGTATATATTTTTTAGGTTGGTAGAGTATATCACCAATATAATAAGATAAAGATTTTGTAAATAACAAGTGATACATCAGAGAACGGATCTAACTGAGCGTTCACAATATATTCAGTGAAATACAGACTCCAAGAGGGTATTTTAGATCTCCTTGAAACGAGAACGCTTGGTTATAGAAAACGCTTTAAGTGCAAAACAACCCATTTACGAGTTACAAAACTCACTTGACATTGCTGAGAGTCTTTTGTTCAAACAGTGGACTCCACAACATCTCCATGGTATCAGTGATGGCAAAAGACAGTGACTTATTTACAAACAATGAGATAGATATTACTCAATAGTGAAATATTTTTTGATGACATAGTCATCAGTGAGACCTCAGTGAATATATTGATGAATGTAATAACATATCAATCCCAAATATTTCTAAATGAAACAAATTCCTGGTCAAATTAAAGCAGTTTTCAAGTTCTTCTTTTCAATTCTCCTCTATATCAATGCCCATAATATCGAGAATTATTTTAAGATATATTTCATTTTTCAGATTTTTCTCAAAAAGTATAGCTGAGTCAACTTTTTTGTGAATTGCAAACATCACGTTTAATTTAAATATCAGTTTTTTAATGTCAACATGATGATTAATTTATGAAAACATTGGGAACTAAGAGTATCTAAAACAAAATGTTATTGTTGCCTAAAACTAATGGGTTAACACGCATATCCTAGATCTAGGAAATGCAAATGCCTTAGTTAGCAGTACCCAGTAATTGCCGACAAGTGATATACAGCACCTGTGAAAGTGACATAGAACAAGCTAAATGATTGGAATAAACGTATTTTTGTCAGGTGCGGTTAGAAACAATACGCCAGATATATGTTACATAATAAGACCCTGGAATATTTTCAGGGTTCAAAGAAACCAATTTTTCGTAAAACGTTGCACATGTTTTGCTTCAATTAACCCGTGTGATAAAGGACATAAGGACCAATTTAGGTTTGACATTTGTAGAATTAGTGAAAAGATAGATACTAATTTCTAAAACCTTATACTAATTGGTAATAGTACTAATTGGCAGAGTGTAGTTGTATTAACGACAAGGGCTACTTGTAATTGTGAATAAATTGAGGTTCAATTCACAAAAAGTGTTTTGTCTGGAATTTTAGATCAAGACTAGGAGATATATTATATAATCATTTTGATTTTTTTTAAATTCCATCTGAATATAATAACTGTCCTCAATTGATTAAACATGTTTAATGTTTTACTTAGAGATTTCGATTAACTTGCATGTTTTAGACATCTGATTTAACTTTCCCGCAGAACGCTTTGAAATAAATTAGTATTCAAGAAATTAAAGGCACCCCTAAAGAAATTCATTCGTCTTATTGGTAAAAATTGGGAATGCCAGATTTGATGTGCCTGCTTTATGGGTTTTCAATTCTGAATGAACAATTGGGATTTTCCCGTGTTCAAAGCAATAAAGCTGTTGGGAATTATATATCGGGCTTAAAATTTTAAATAATAATAAAATAAAAAAAAAAAGTGTTTAGAATATTTTTTTGGGTGGGGGAAAGTTTTTTTAGAATTTAATTGTTTCCTTTCTGTGTGAGTGCCGTTTACCTATAATGTTTAGAATAGTCCATAAACAGCCATCCATATTCATCCAAAATATCCACAATATTAAAAATGAGCAGCCAATATTCCATATAACCACTCAACATAAGTAGTGAAGTGACCTAGACCAAGGCGGGGTCAAATCAAATTTGACCTAAAAATCACGTTTTTTTACCCACTTATGCTGTTGCCCCCTTATCAGTACATGATAAATTGATCACATTGGGAGTTCTATTTCATACCCAACAAGATTACCTATCAAATCTGAACAAAAGCAACACAAGTTTCCAGATATTTTCCTCATAAATCGACCTTTACATAAAAAGTGATAAAATATTTTTATCCCACCTTTATGAGCAAACCGTATAGATTAGAAATAGACTTTTTATGTGATACCAAACTTTCCTCAATACGTAAAGCAGAGTTTGAAATATACACGTTGATATCGTTATTTTTCAAAGTAATATGAAACAGATCCTGAAACTTGATGGAGCTATTTCTGACGCAACGCCACCGGTAAAGGGATATCAAAAACAAGAACAAATTCAAAAATAGATATCAAAATTACACACTTTAAACGTTAAGTTGTCTCTTGATTTCAAGAGTGTTTTGTTTATCATGAGCATCCATAAGAGGAAAATCCTAGTTTAGTGTACTTCAAGATAAATTCTTGACACGCATGATTCACAGGTCTCAATTACAGAGAGCCCTCCAGATATAAACCAGATCTGATGCAAGCATCACCTATCATTATTAATTTTCACTAAAGGTATTATTTAGCCTTGAAAGTATCCGGTTAAACATCCCATTAACCAGTGTATGATGAGATGCAATATAGTGGTCTCTGATCTCTACCAAAATTATTCTGCTAAAATATTTGCTTCGGATTCTACTAGCTCATTCTTGACAAAGTGTTTTTCTCTCGCTGAGGGTCACCAAAAGTATCAACGTGCATCTACACTCGAATACTTTAAAATGGCATATCGTTTGACTGAGTTAGCGTATTTGGTAAAAGTTATACGTTTTCTAAAAGGAAATTTGACGAGGAATCTTATAATGATATTATTAATGGTGTTATATACATGAAAAAAATTATGACTGATATATGATTATGAATTGTTTTATGTTTTTTTTAATTCTTAACTATTAAAACTACAATGACATTTTCTACCACATTGAATATTTTAGTGAAAATAAAATCATTACATGCTTCAATCAATATTTTGTTTCATCTGGATACACCATTCTCCGACAAAATCTTAGTGTAGCACACTGAAAGAGCTCCCGGGTTCAATTCCAAGCACGGGCATAGGGAATGTTCTTTGGCCTACCCTGTTCAGTATCAAAAAGACACTACTTTTGTGGCAAAATACCTCCCTTTCACCAATGCAGCTAGCAAGTGGTTGTATGTGAACTTGGTCTATCGATTAGTGGTACGCATGTTTGTTAGAAACATCGATTCCATACACGTCTTGGTAAAGTCTCACAGTATGTCACTGATTTTGTTGCTGGCTGCATGATCCACTCTGTCTCTGTCAGGTGCACTTTTATTCCTTGCTGTTATATATGTGACCGTCCACCGAAAACAGCAGTTAGTGCCAGCTCTTGTCATTTTCATTTTTTTAATTATTTGCAAAGACCATACTTGAAGGATTAAAATGACACCTAGATAGATACTAATTTCTAAAACCTTATACTAAT
>JXSR01S033063.1:0-10414 GCA_000969725.1 Ophiothrix spiculata | reverse complement strand
AAACAAAGCATAGAAATCAAGATTGGATAGCATCCAAGTTCACCTCTAATTATTAGTAGTTTTTCTATGAACACCCAACATCAACTTACAAACTTGTTGAAAGTAAAATCACAAGCAATATATCACTAAAAATAACATTATATCAAAAAGATTATAAATATATGACAATTAAAAAGTCTTATAGTACTTACCAATTTTATTTGTCTGTTCATTATCAGAACAGTAACGATTTGTATACTGTTGTATCAGGAAATTAAATGGTCACATTTGCTATTGCAGTCAAGTACACAGACACATTTAACTATCTGTGTCATGCAATGTGTGGGCCGGCAGGTTGATATACAGCAAAGTCTTGTTTATTTTGTAGGTATTTTATTTTCACACTTACAGCACACTAGAATAGTGCATTTATTACATTTTCCTCCTATAAATTGCTACCATTGTGTAATATATTGTGTTTTTGTTATGTTTGTAAATGTTATGAATGGTTATTCAACTGATTAATTGGAAATTTATCCAACTTGTGTCTATAAAAATGTAACCAAAATATAGGTCTATTGCTTGTCTAAAATTAAGATGCAATGTAGAGTACAGAACTTATTATATCATTCCTAGTGATGAGGGTGGGGTGGATGGGGTTGTAAGAACGTAAGAACCTTTGAGCCACTTCAATTGAGACCTATACAGGGTGTCCCATAAAAACCTTACAATCTTTGCATGTAATTTTCATGGGTTTAACATATACTTAGAAAGTATGTAAAGGTTGTATTTTATAGCCCTTGAAATGAATTTTTAGATACTGTGTGTTTTATTCCAATCGGATGTGTACATATGCTTTGTCAAATATTTAGGATGTAAAATTTTCTGGTCAAATTTCACGATTTTCTAAGTCTAAGTTGACAACCTAATGAACAACGACGAGGGGATGCTCCACTTAAAGGTGTAGGTTCCCATTTGACCATGTTTATTATTCACTTTTAACTGACTGACATTGACCTCTGAAATGCATTTACAAAATAAGTACAGTTCTTAAAAAGTACTTCATGACTTTGTACTTAATTGATACTTATTGAATCCACTGTTACAGTACTTATTTCATGTTCCAATTAAGTTCAAATGTATACTTAATTGATACTTATTGAATCCACTGTACTTATTTTGTGTTCCAATTAAGTACAAATGCTTGAAAGTACAAGTTCTTAAACATTACTTAATGATTTTTAACTTAACTGATACTTATTGAATCCGCTGTACTTTTTTTGTGTTCCAATTAAGTACAAATGCTTGAAAGTACAAAATAAGTACAGTACTTAAACATTACTTAAGGATTTTGTATTTAATTGATACTTATTAAATCCACTGTACTTATTTTGTGTTCCAATTAAGTACAAATGTTTGAAAGTACAAAATAAGTACAGTACTTAAATAGTACTTAACGACTTTGTACTTAATTGATACTTAAATGCTTGAAAGTAAAAAATAAGTACAGTACTTAAATAGTGCTTAACAACTTTGTACTTAATTGATACTTATTGAATCTACTATACTTATTTTGTGTTCCAATTAATTACAAATGTGTAAAAAAAATCCTGATGATAGAATCTCCTACCACTTTTACGAACTATTTGCTAATATGTTACCCATCATCTGTTAAAAGTGCAATAAAAAATTCGCTAACATGTCAGAGAATTTTTACTTTGAAGTCATTTGTAGCAAACACCCATTTTCTGTGCGCTGTCACAAATATTACCGAACGTTACATGAACTTTATTCAGTATTTTGGCAATTATTTTAATCTTTAAACACCTGCATGTCTTGATCCCACCAGTGAGCACCATTATCAACAACAAACTCGTTAATATAATGTTTATGCTAGGTTCTGTGGCCATTTAAAAGTGAAATTTTCCAAATTTTCAGTCACAAACGTTACTTTGAAATCACCCATTGGCTCGGGACTTTTCCACAAAATTGTCAAGCACAACAAAGTTGAGATGATAGTTCAGAAATTTAGTTTAGACACTAAAGTTTCGACATCAAGCTGATCTTGCAACAACCACAACAGATACATTGAAGCCACCTTTGATACAGGGTTCGTACGGTCCTTGAGAGTCCTTGAAAATCCTTGAATTTGAAAACACCTTTTCAAGGCCTTGAAAGTCCTGGAAATTTGCACAGAGTCCTTGAAAGTCCTTGAAAATTGATAATTTATGGCTAACTGATCCCAAATTCAGCGAGTGGATTGATGTCGGCAGGAACAAGAGTTCAGCATACTGCAAATTATGCTGTGGTAAGTCCTTGAAAATCATGCTTTTGGACCTTGAAAGTCATTGAAAAGTCCTTGAATTTTAAAGGCTCCAAGGTGTACGAACCCTGTTGATATGAAAAGGTACAGAATTGGGGTTAAGCTGATTTTGATATGTGGGCGGCGGAAGTTGAGAGAAAAATGGTCAGGAGGTCAATTTTGAGATGTTGTTAAAATTGGATTCCTTGAAGTACATATTTTCAATAATAAAAAAACAACTTATTATAAGGCCAAATAAGAAAACAAGTTTGTTTCTGGTAACATGCTTGAAAAGTACAATGCGGTACGCGACTTTTTATTTTTTATTTTTTGCTTTTTTGAAAATGCAATGCGATATGCGGATTTTCTTTTTTTCTTTTTTACCAAAAATGCAGAAAGAAAAACACATTAAAACAATGCTTTTGGTTTCTATTATTATTTATTAATGTCATTATTAACCATAAAAGTTTTGTTTATAACATTAGCCGCCCTTATTTTCTATTTCATGTTCAATAATACAACATGCGACTTGTTTTGTTGCATCTTTGTTTGTTTTTACGCAAGTCTCCAGTAAGCTATTTCACAGAATCGTTTTATTTATCAACAATAAGATTTTTTTTGATACGAAATATGAAAAAAAAAAATAATGCGGGAAATATGTAACTTAACAGAAACGCGTGTGGGTTACCAGAAACAAACTTGTTTCTTTTTTGGCCTGAATTTGAAAATTTTGCAATTTTATGATAATGTCAGATTCGTTTCTTGCTCAAAAATATCAATGGGACAATCGCAGAAGCACAAAAAACACTTCCATTTCCCACCACATCTAGCTCAAAGTTGGAAGTTTGGAAGTAGCAATGTTTCTTATATTTTTGACATTTGAAAAAATACAATTCGAAAAGCTTAATTGTCTTTTAAATTTGGTTTAAATCTGACATTAAACATGCCAGATACTATACAGTTTGAAATGGTACTTATGATAATTTAAATAATCCAGCAGCATTGTTAAGGCTTCACTGAATATCCTGAATTTCAATCAAGCTTTACATGGAAAATGTGATTTTCAGATATTTTAATGAAAAATCATTCTCATGCCTGACATTGAATTTAATTCAGGATCCCGAATTTAATTCAACAAATGGCAATAACAGAAGAAATGAACATCTTTAGGCCAAATCGTTCGAAGGGTATCAATATCTACCAATAAGATCAGAAAGTCAAAGTTATAAGTGACAGGGCCGCTTCATTTTTTAGATCTTATAATATGCTTTAACACCCACAATGTCCTCGGTTGTATGTATAGGACAATACATCCTTGTTTTTTTGCGATTTCAAGTAGGGGTGTGTGACAGAGATAGAGATAGAGACTACAGTGTCTAGACTATGTCTTTGTGAGTGTCGAGTTCATGTTGTGCTGTATTTGTGTATGTGGACCTTCTTCACTTTATATATATCATTTTTGACTTAAGTAATTGATTTTGGTTTCTATATACATTTGTTCCTTTTTCATTTTTGTAACAAGTCATACAAAATTGCAGCAAGTGTGTAAAGAAATGGATTTATGGCAGAATTAATAGGCAAAACAAATGTGACAATCCACGAATAGACAGTGGGTGATACCGTACTCTTACCCGTTTGAACCAGAATAGACAAAATGATAATTGGCAACCAGCACAAAACATCGGTCAAGACAATAGTGCCCATTTTAATGGCCATTTTGAGCTCTTTTTTTTGTGATGGTGTTCTGCCGGCATTTTTAGCAGATTGAATGACAGTAATGAAGATCATAACATAACAAAAAATCACTACCAGAAAGCTTAAGCAATTTAATCCAACAAAAACTGCTATGCCATAATACATACCTACTTCTGTAATTGTGATGAGTTTGAATTTTAGATCAAGTGTGTGGTCGCCTTCTTGTTGATATGGATTGTAAAAAGTTTTATCTATAAGCAGGGCAATTTGTGAGTCACCAAAAACATTTTTTCTTGACAGAGGCAAGCCAGTACAGACTTCAGAGACATCATATGTATCGGGGTTAAATATTGACAAGACTGTAGACAATATTGATAAAGTCAGAGAAAAAATCCAAACCAGTAAAATAGATATACAAGCTGATTTTGAATCAATGCGTAACTTGCTGAACGGGTTTCTTATAGCCATAAACCTATCCACACTTATGAGGGTTACAAAAAGCACCGAAGCCTCACTTGAAAGGACAGACAAGGTTCCAGCTATTTTGCAGCTCAAACTAGACCGCCAGGCTTCAGAAGGGAAATAATCTTGGTAAACTAAATCAGCCACAATGATAATACTCATATAAATACCCATGACAAAATCGGCAAGTGCAAGATTGCATATGAACAAAGCTTGGATTGAATTGGTTTCTTTTCGTTTACGATATCGAAACCCCAAGACAGCAAGATTATTTACACTTGCAAAAATACTCATTGCCCACAAAATGACTCTTTGTAACTGGTTTGGTAGTAGCCTTCCACACGTTAAGAATTGTGATAAAGGGATGCTTGCTACGCACTTTGCATGTCTGATAAAGCAGCAAGTAGCGTGTTTATCAACCACGATGTGAAGTTCAGAGCGACGAAGTGAGTTATTTGCAAGACCTTGAAAGGATTGGTTATTAACAAAGTACAATGGGTTTTTCCTGAGATCTAAATGAATTAAATATGGGCTAACAGTGTTATTGAAAAGCAGTTTCAAATTAATCCGGTTTATTCGATTATCTGAGAGATCTAGTAGATGCAAGTTTTGTAAGTTTTGAAACATTCTATTTGCAAGAGAAAAAATTGAATTACCAGATAGAAATAGAAATTCCAGCTTACTATTGGTGAAAAAGACTTTTGGAGGCAATTCAATGAGGTTATTATTATTTAAATCCAAGTGTATTAGATTTGGAAGAATTCTAAACTGATTTGGGTAAATGATCTGAATATGGTTATTCTGGAGGAAAAGGGCTGATAGTATATTCCCTTCTCTGAAAAAGTTTCCTGGGAATTCAAGGAGGTTGTTATCAGATAATGCTAGGTAAGTGATGTGGTTTTGATTTGCAAAAGTATAAGGATGTAGGCGTACAATATGGTTATAGTGCATCCACAGTCTATCGAGTGAAGTCAGATTTTGAAAACAAGATGGAGGGATCTCTTCAATCTTATTGTAACTAAGTTCTAGCAGGTTAAGCATAACTAGATCTTTAAATTGCAATGCGCTCAATTCAGTAATTTTGTTGTCTTTCAAGCCCAGATAAGTCAACTGATTAAGTCCGTCAAACAGGTTAGAAGGCAATGTTGCAATTTTGTTGTGTTGAAGGTATATCTTTGTTAATCTCGTAAGCCCTTTAAACTGAGTGGAGTGCAGCTCTGTGATGCTATTGTTTGCCATAATCAGAAGAGTGAGTCTTGTGAGATCTACAAACTGATTTGCTTCTAGAATATGTATATTGTTTTGCCACAGGTTCAACCAATGGAGATTTAAAAGTACACTTAATGTGAATGCATGAAGCTCCTTAATGTTGTTACCTTCTAGCATTAAATTATATAACAAATATAACCCCTCAAAACATGTAGGATGGATATTTATTATTTTGTTATGATTGATGTAAAGATACAATAAGCTTGGGAGTTCTGCAAATTGGTGTGCTTGTAGTAAGCTGACGTTGTTGCTGCTTATATCTAATTCATACAGGTGAGCAAGACCTTTGAAGATAAGTGGGTTCAGTTCATTGATAGTGTTTGTGGATATATTTAACTGTTTAAGATTGACAAGACCTTCAAAACACGACGGATCCATATGTGAAACATTGTTGATGCTCAGGTCTAAGCTGTACAGATAATAAAGTTGTGCAAACTGCTGGTCTTCCAATGCTTTGATATTGTTTCTGTCCAAAGCTAATGTGAACAAAGACGTAAGACCATCAAAACACCATGGATGTAGCTCTGTAATCTTATTGCTGGATAGTAGCAAGTGGACAAGGCTTGACATATCGCGGAAGATACGTGGCCCAAGTCTTATGATGCTATTATGTCGTATGGTGAGAAAGAATAATTGTTTAAGTCCTCGAAACATGCTATTATGGAGTTCAGTCAATCTGTTTTGATCCAGATCCAGCAAAGTGAGATTGTCCACATTCTGAAACGCATCACCATGTATTTGTGAAACTTGAAAGCGATTTTCTGACAACACAATGCCAAGATATGGAACACTATCAAGTTGTGAAAATGCGGACTTGCCAATACCGTTTAGGTGTGTGCCACGCCATGCAAACATAAACGAACCTTGTGGCCGATTGTAAACAACCTTATTCAAGGTAATGTTATTATTTGGGCAGCGACTAACAACGTGATCCTCTTCTAGGGTACAGGTACATTGTGGTAGGCATTCATATTCAAAATAACAGACAGGTATGTTGACATTACCATCCCACACATAAGAGTAATCCAGGGGTACGGATCCAGCGCTGTAACCGTACAAATACTGAAGTGCTGTATTGTTGCAATGCAAAGTTTCGCCGTCTGCTGCAACATTTTGAGAGAATAGTTGAAACAGACAGGTAAACATCAACATTATTTCTACCAAAGTAGCCAGCAGCATTTTAAGTTCCATGAATATTGGTCTCTAAATTTGCAATAGTTATACTTGAGTCTTTGGATAGAAGCACATGCAATGAAAACAGCTTTATATCATTTTGTCATATATGAGTCATTCAAAGTCAATTGTGAAGATGAGTTTAATCCTGAATTTGATAAGTTTGCAAGCTCAGTGCCTGACAGCTGATAATCTAATAGATGTTCACTTACAAATATAATGAATACCATAATCTTGAAATACACAAGTTTGCAAGCTCAGTAGCAGAAAACTTGTAATGTTCAGTTCACAGTATATAATGATCTCCAGTGTCTTAAAGCCCGGGGAGGGCACTCACTTTATTTTTTGATGGGGGTGTGCTACGGGCAGCACACATTTTGGAGGCTAGGGAACAGACAAGCCAGACAAAAAGTAGGGTCTTGAGAACTCTTCAACCATGAAAATTGTAGGGTGTGGACTGAGTCTAAGGTAAAACACCCCTTTATGCGGACATTTTGTGTTTTTTATTTTTAAGAAATACCCCTTTTTGGTTTTCAGAATTTTAGACCACTAAACACGTCGAATGAAGAACTGTAACAGGTAGGGAGTGGAAAGAGAGCGGACAGATTTGTTTGAGGAGTCTTGAGAACGGCGATTTCAGGAAAATGCAGAGCTATAGAACGGCAATCAGCCATATAAAAGGGGGTCTTCAAAGCGGCATATACCCGTATCACCAATATGCATGAGTGCCCTCCCTGGGGTCTTAAGGACTATCAGTTTTGGAAATATCTGCCTCAAACAGGAAGAAAGCAGTATGTGGACTTCAGATTATATCAAAGATACTTTCTTTTACACTGGAAGATTCCCTCCTGAGGGGAGGCCCTCAACTTTTGAGTTATGTGCCATGTTCCTCCAAAAAGACCCTATACTTTTTTGCTCTCTCACCAAAAGACCCATCTATTTTACCAACTGTTACTCAATGACCCCCTAATTTAAAAAAAAAGCCTTGTCACTAAAACAATTTATGTCACTAAAAGACCCTTCATTTTCTTAATTTGATGTAATTTTCGGAAAATTTAGGTAAATTCATCAAAATTTTGTGATTTTTTTTGGCCATTTTGACCTGGAAAGACCCTTCTTTTTTTATGATTTTTGCCAAAAGACCCCCATTATTTTGCACTTTGTCACTGCAAGACCCCCTTTTTTGACCCAATTTGTCACTGAAAGACACCTACTTACGAGGAGCTCGGTGGCACTCGTACGTCACTTTAATATGTGAGTACCCTCCTCCCTCGAGATTTCCAGCAACGAATGGATGATCGATGCTCTCTCATAACTAAAGGCAGTATCTACTATTATATTCACATGCAACTTTAGAATGTTGGATGCTAGATATGGGAGTGGTTGTAAATTATATGAACATTAAAAGGGACTGACCTTGATCCTGCTACGTTTCTATAATTTATACATTTTCTTATTGGTAGGTCATGTTTATAGTTATAGTAATATAACATAGCCAGTAGTTTTCCCATCCTTTTTTGTTGATTATTATTTCAATTCTTTACTAACTTTAATTTTTATACCTGCACATAAAATTTGTGTGAAAACAGTGTTTTTAATATTAAATTTTTAAATATATTTTGTTTCTATGCCTGTTTTTTGGGTCATTTTTTTTATTGAATTTTTTTCCATTGAATTGTCATGAGTAGCTTTTATCTTTTAACAGGTTTATCCTGAGATTCTGAGATACAAATTTATGATTGCTGGGGATAGTAACACCCATAAATTAAAGAAAGTACAGATAGGGAACAGGACAATTTATACTCAAAAAAATTGGCGACGTTAGAAGATTGTTTACAAGCGGGCGCGCACCACGCCAGGACCAACGCTGCGCTAGTGCAATAGCACAAGACGAGTTTGATAACCGCATTCTCAGTCAAATTGCCATTTCCTTGTCGGAGTTCAGTCACGCCACCATCACAAAATGCAATATTAAAAAATCAATTAATTTCTTTGAATTTCATATATTTTCAAGCTTTATAAGAGCATTTCCATACATGTTTAATTCATAGTGAAATATAGGCTAGCCCCCTTACTGGAAGTATGCACTATATGGATATTTGTATCTGCAGCAGGTTTTTGTTTTGAAGGTTATTGACAGCACAGAGGACATGCTCTGAAGAGGCATGAACTTCCAAAAATAAAGATAAAATTCAGTGCATTTTGAGCAATGTGTCATTGTTCTCTTCCTGGCAAGTCATTTGCTTATTTGAAGTAGATTGGACAGTTCAAAGAAAGACAAATATAGTAAATAACATACAGTTGTAAATATTGCATTCCATTCATATTTCTATTTAAAGAAAAATTAATGATAAAATTCTGTGCATTTTGAGCAATGGGTCAATGTTCTCTTTCTTGCAAGTTATTTGCTTAATTCGAGTAGAGACAAATATAGTGAAATACATAAAAAAATTGTAAAATTGTATTGCGTTCATATTTCTATTTAAGACGATACCATGACATGTGTTGTTTGTTGCGTCTAATTTTAAAAGTACCGTACCTTAGTACCATGCTGTACTATACCAACAAGAGTTTACTTGAGATTAATGACATTTGTACATTAAAAGATATGTAAAGAATTTGCCAAGGTTGTTTTCATCATGCTGCTAAATAAAGTGAACCCCAAGATATTATTGAGGATCATCATATTGAAAACAAACTAGACCTACCCTATTGCAATAAGTCACTATTTGGTTTATTTTAATATTTTAGGAGGCTTGTATGTCCAAATTTGACCTTTAATAGGTTTCTCAAAATCATCGAGTCTTGTCTCTTAGAATTGTCTTTGTTATGTTTGCTTGTGAGAATCACCTACAGGCCAAAAAATAATTTATTGGACAATATAAACAAAAATCCAAAATACAGGGCCCACTATTTGTGAATGCAGCCTCTACCATGGATTTTTGTTTAAATTGTCCAACAAATTTTTATTTTGCCTATAGTGTGAACCTGCTTCTCTTTTTCTCAAGTCACCTTTGCTTTCTAGTTCATTGTTTGGAAGGCTTGATTCTAAAACCATCTGTGAAAGACTTGATTTTTAAAATCTCTTTTGTTAGGCTTGTTAACTTTTGTTGAGTAATCTTGCTTTTCAAAACAACCTTTCTTATATTTGCCTCTCAGAATCATATTGTTAGCTGGGTTAGTTAGACTTGTTCTTTAGCATCTATTTCTGGTGGTCATTCTTCTCAAAATGACCTCTTGGTTGCATTCCTTTTGAATATCATCTTTTGAAAGATGTGCTTTTCAAAAATGTTTATGAATGTTTGCTTTTCAAGATCACCTTTTGGTAAGCTTGCTTCTCAAACTTACATTTTGGTATTTTGCTTCTTTGAATCATTCTTGGTAAGCTTGATTCTCAAAATTGTTTTTTGGTACACTTGCCCATACCAAAAATAAATGCCATCGGATAGCCATCGGATAACCATCCGATGGTTATCCGATGGCTTTTTGGTAGCCATCCGAAACCATCGGCTACCCGATGTCTTCCCGATGGCT
>JXSR01S033062.1:0-15163 GCA_000969725.1 Ophiothrix spiculata | reverse complement strand
AAGGTGCATCAAATCTGTTGAAAGCAAGACATTTAAAAGGGAAATAGGTGCCAGTTTGATCTGACTGCCGTGTGAATCCCTTGCCCCAATACAGATACTTTTGAATTGCATGATATGGGGGTACATGCCCTTTTACAAATCAAAGGGGGATGGGGGTCATGTAAAATTTATCAGCGGAATAGGGGGGGTTGGATAATTTTCGATGCTCGAATAGGGGGGTCACGAAATTTTTCACTGAGACCCGCAACTTCTCCCGGCCCCCCCTCCCCTGTAAATAATGAACGGTCCCTAATCGGGCGCAGAGGTTCATGGGCCGACGTTGATCTCTTCTCTTGAACACAACATTCGTACATTCACTAGATCAACAACCATGTACAGTAAAAATATTCGTACTGCAGACTTAAAAACAGTCCATATATCTAGTTGAAGTAGAAGCTTTGTACCTTATAACCAGATTTAACAGCTATAAACTAAATGCAAACCTATATGTCTAGTTTACATCAGCTTTGTACTTTAACCAAATTCTTTTACTACATGTACATGTAAATCTGGCTGGAGAACTACGACTGTGCACCAAAATTAACAACAAGCTTAACCAGATTAAACAGCAATTAGTAGAAGAACATATTTGTACCTTAGTCAAATGTACAAGCAATGCAAATCTAGTTAAACATTTGTTAAAGAACTACTCTGTACCTTGACAAAGCAGCATAAATCCAGCTGAGTAACAGCTATGAACCTTAACCAAATTTATCAGCAATGAAAAACTTTAGTAAAAGATCAATTACTCTGTACCCTAACCAGCATTTAAAACAACCCTATTTCTTGTTGGAGAACAACATATGTGTACCATAGCAAGAATAGATGTAGACAACAACCGTTTACCTTAACCAGATTTGACAGCAATGTTCTTGAAGAACATAATTACCTAAACCAAATTTAGCAAATTGTGAATTGTTTTCAAGACCAATTTTTTATACCTTATCAGAAATAACAGCAATGCAAATATACTTGAAGAACAACTGCCTTAACTAGATAATAGATTTAACAGCAATGCAAATCTACCTGAAACTTCAATGTAAACTAGTTGAAGAACATCTCATTACCCAAACCAGTAAAACAACAAATCCTAATCCACCTGTTGAGCTGAACATGTTAAAAATTAAGGAACATCTTTGTACATGTACCTAAAGTATAGAACAACAATTAATTTGGAAGAACTTTTTTCAATACAAATTGAAGAAAATATGTGTAGGGTAAACCTACATGTATAGTTTAAGAACCATGATAAATTTATCCGGGCAAAATATGGTTAACAATATGTATATGATTTTGTTTCCGATTCGTATTTATTTACAATATGGAAATCGCTTGCAGAGCTTTCAGACTGTCGATAATATTGATAACAAACATAGATATGGGTAGAACAATTAGCTTTTGAGTTTTCAAAATAAATATTGATTAATTAACTTTTAACATATCGACAAACAATTTATACAAAGACCTCACGGTCGTTGCTAGATCGCAGTTGCTGGTCTCGTATGGAGCTGGCATGGATAGATTTCTATTTCTTGTCCATATCGGTGCAAGGAAACACATTTTTGCTTCGGTCAATTTGCTGTTGATTTCCAAAAGGTTCTATGGACAAAATATCGAAGACAGATTGACATTGTTAAAAGCAATGATATTTTTTTAACGCTGCTTAGTGAAGACACTCGGAAGATCATAGTGGAATTCTGCTCCATTGACTAACACATGTTTCAGGAAGAAAATATGCAAAGCTTCATTTGTTTCACATTTTGATGTGAATATAAATGGAATCGGATTGCGAGAACAGCATTTCAAATTCTTCCCGTTAAATGTTGCTGCATTTGACTGACATACGAATGCGTGGAAGGGAACGGACCTTTGTGTATCTCTTCATGTTTCAGAGGCTAGTTTACGATAAGGAAAACCAACATTGAATGTATAGGAATATGACCAAATATCTTCAAATGTATCTCATCAATGTGACCTGCATACCGTATTGGCCGAATGATATTTGTGGCTTGTTAGAAACTGGGACCATAAAACTCGTAGGTTTTATGGTCCCAGGTTAGAAATCACTGTTCAATTCGTTTCAAACATAATTGCCATATCTTTCTAACAGCACGCATTGATGTATTATAAATAATCACTTGAGTTAGAAACGTAAACATGGTAAATGGAAACTATTATCTTGGAATCATAACATGGGGTGAAACAGTTCAACATGATGTTCATGAAGACACGATATCGAGCACATCTTTAATTCTCTGTTTCCGTATAGGATCCCGTTAGATATGCTTTAATGGTATTGTTTCAGAAACTCACACAATGGTTTAATCTGTTGTTTAATCATGCTGTTTTTATATAAGTTTACTTGAGAAGTTTTCTTAACATCACGAATTGACCAGCATATTCGTCATTTGTGTTATGGATGTCAAAACTCACGTAAGATGCGTCAAGATACCATTTGGGTGTCATCCTAATAATATGACAAAAAGTGGTAGGACATCAAAGAGGAGTTCTATATCTAAGGAATCGCCCAAAGTATCAATCTTAACAAGGTACATATTACTAGAGTGTTAAATAGTAAGATTAAGTCCAAATAACTTAAGGTATTATGCTCCCTTCTTGGTCATGTTGGTTGAGCACTTTACCTGATGTTTAACAATTTTGGTGATTATAGTAGAAACACGCTGTCGGGCTGGTAAAAATTTAAAGGTACCTGCCCGACATGGTGGGTAAAATTTTTCAACATTTTGAGTCAAAATAAATTGTATGCATTCGAATCTTTAGAGGTTAGTGATCATTATTTTTTAATTGTTAAAATTAGGGCAAGTACATTTCTTGTCGCGGGTAACTTTGGAAAGTTACCTGCCCGATTGGCTAGTACGAAAAAAAAAAGATACAAATGTCCAGTCCTGGTTATAATATTTGTTAAAGTCTCATTGAGGCTTTCCATACCCTCGGAGTGGAGATCCAGATCTGCATAAACCACTTTGCATCGTACCGTAGTTGTATCTCAACGGACATTAATCTGTTAGTGTAGATCTGGAGATGGGAGACATGGATTGAGATGGATCTGCGTTCCGTGTAAATTGTGACATACCGTATTTTGTCATCAGGACGCCGCGTACCTATACGGAGTTCTGAAAGACATATATACATCCAAATCTGAGATCTGCTCAGACGCTCTCAGAGTCATTTGTTTGCAGGCTTATAACAATATATTTGAAATCAGGATCAAGTAACACAAGAACATTTGATAAGCTCTTTAAAAAATCTTCTCTGTTTGTTTTTGTTTTGCAGAAGTTGGCCTCAGATGAAAGATGCATGGCAACCACGCAAAAGCTCGAATCAACGAGAGCTATGTACGCCTCAAATTGCAGCGTATACCGTCGGTGACCAGAGACACAAAGTTGGTACTAAAGGTAGACCACAAACTCATGACATTTCGAACTTACCCTCATTTCAAACACAACAAAGAACAAATCGGTTTAGTGCCAAAGAACAACCACCACGTCCTCACAGTGAGCCATTGATTTGTAAGTTGCCACGGATGACTAAAATCAAGTCTAACACTTTGAAAGACGGATTTGCTTATAACCATGGATTCTCAACATCAATTCGACACTCGACATACCGTAGTCTTGCCAGCAATCCTAAACTTAAACTTGAAGCTGTAAATGGAACAGTGACGATTTCACGAAGACGCCGTGCCAAATCATTACCGCCAAAACTACCCGAAAAACATCTCAAACAGCCTATAATTAAGGATGATAAACTGCTTACAACATGGCATGGAAGGAGTAGATCTCCTACGTTTACAACTCTTGCACAAACCAAAGAACATTTAGATGCAGCTCTGTCAAGAAAACTTTGGGACATACGTAGGCAAATCGATGGACATAGGGCGCGCCAAAATTCGGCTGCCTTGAGCGAAATGTCGTCTGCTAAATCTAATCCTGATAAAAATCCTGAAGAGTGGTATGAACACATGTTGCGGGAACATTCTGATGAAGATTTAGCAGCTATCGAAACGTTAAGTATTGCCAATTACGATGATGAAATCACGGAATCTATTCATTTAGTAACGCCGAGACCAAAAGTTGATTTTCGATTCGATAAGCAATATATAAAGACGCATATCAATGACTGGAACATTCTTTCTTTAATGCAAAAAGAGGAAAGAGATCGAATTGCAAAACATGTCAGAAGAACAAAAATGGAACAAAAAAGGACATCACTAATGACACGAGATCAAACTACCACAAAAAGCAAGAAATACATTGACATTGTTTCAACGAAAGAAACGCACAAACAAAATCGATCTTTTTTGCCAGAGCCTGAACCTATCACAGTCCTAAAAGAACCAGTTTCGGCAAAACCTTTGGATCCAGAGAAAGATATTATGGCAAAGAGTAAAGAAATATCAAATTCCGAATCAGATATTTCGCCAGCTTTGAAAAGTCCTGAAAATGCCAATATAAAGAAAACAACGAATGATCTCGCCACCAAGTACCTCAGTAACAGATCACCAGTCACGGTGAAACCTATTGCTGAAGTAAAAGAAGTGTCCGATTCCAATTCAGATACTTCGTCAGCTTCGAAAAGTCAAGGAGTCATAAATACAAAGCCAACAACCAATGATCTCGTTACCAAGTATCTGAGTAATAGACCGTCAATTGGGGAGAAATCTATCGAGGTAGGCGTCAAAGAAAGCAAATCACCTGATAAGGAAGTAGTTATTGAAACTACTGAACAATCTCAAGAAACAAGACCTGCAAATAATTTGACAGAAAAGGAAAAATTTCTGCAGATGAGAAAGAGAATGGAGGACATCAAAGCAGACAAGGCCAAAAAGCGCGAAAAAGGCATGGGAGATTATGTTCGTTTGGGAATGAACGTAAAAAAAGGTGCAGACAATTTCCTTGGTAATCTAATGTCATCTCGTTTGGAAAAGATTACGACATTTAAATCTAGAGTGAGTGATGACAACGATGAATATGACAGTGACGACGACGATGATGATTCGGACGATGATTAACATCCTTCAAGTTGATCGTGGACGATAATTCGTCATGTGAGTGCAAGAAAGTCGTATCTGCAATGGCTGCCTTAAGTTACATTTATTTAACAGGTGGTCAATAGAATGTCAAAAAATTCTCAAAATTTCTGTCTTATGTCAGTGGTTCTTGAAATGGTTCTTCAGGTGACGGTGTCACCTGAAGATCCATTTCAAGAACCACTCAAGACTGGAGATTATAAAGTGTGCAATCCAAATTTATGATAAATGGCAGCTATTGCAGATACGACTCTCTTGCACTCGCATGACGAATTATCAGTCAGATAATAACAATTCATATATTGGCATATTTTGGTCCCGTGACATTTGGGAGGATTGACAAAGTGGACAAAAATTGACAAGGTTTTTAAAGCTGTGGGTAAGTTGCACAAATATTTTGCACAACCTTCAATTACGCAACTTTGCAAAACTTTGTGTAACATTCGGCAATTTTGCGCAACATTTGGCTACTTTGCAAACTAAACATTGTGCAACTGTATGCAAGTTTACACATTATCATGTTTTGAGGTGTCCAAGTGTGGGAAAATATTGGATCCAAAACATGATAATGATAAAATTGGATGATTTACGCCCGATATTTATTGGTCTCGCTATGAGTTTTAAAATATTGGGCTCGACTGCGTCTCGCCCAATATTTTTGCAACTCATAGCTCGACCAATAAATATGGGCTCAATCGATCCAATTTTATACCAAAATTGGGCAACTTTTCATAACGGTAAAACGTTGTGACACGTATTGGCAACATGGCGTAACTGCAACTTTGTGCAACTTTATATGGATACTTTAAGCACATTTTGACAATATAAAGCAACCTTGTTCATTTTGTACAACTTTGTCGATCATCTATAGAGTGTCATATTATTTCCGTCGTTACAGGTATAAAGAGGACTTACGAGAATGAAAAAGCAGTGACAGAAAATAGTAATAACGTCAACAACAGATGTTATATATACGTATATTTGCATATTTTTTGTGGCCGATGGACTTCTTGCATGATGGCGGTCATTTTGAATATTGACACCAAACGCCCTTACTTTACAATCCATCAATAAATAAATGCAAAACACTTCATATTAAGCAATTACTAAGAATGCTCCTAGAGCTAATAGCAAATACATTTGCCTGTAAAGTTAGGTTGCAATGTTTTAATGACCGTCAAATAGCATTTTTTAATTAAAGAATTGACAGAAACAGCATTTTTTAACGATTAATATACTAAAGACGTTCGAGCTCATTTCCATGCACGTTTTGTTAAAGCGACACTGCAGCTACTAGTATGTTGTCAATTTTCTGAAATGTGACCCAGTTAGTTAAATATCGGCGCTGGCGGCGACATTTTTATAATGAGTTATACGCCGGGGAAGTATATGTGTACCGCCGCGGCAAAAGGGTCCAGTTGTCGGCTCGTACATGTTGCTCCTTGTAGCATATCTAATGTATGGTATTTGTATACATCAGATATGCTACAATGAGCAACATGTAGGAGTCGACAACTGGACCCTTTTGCCGCGGCGGTAGTGATGTCATATTTTATGTAAATCACCCAACACGTGCGTTTTGGACCCAAACAAACGGGGTGGACAGTTTTGCCACACGTTAAGTCTATGGGGGGAAAAGTAAGACTCCTATTTGATACCACAACATTCGTCTAAAAAACAAAAATAATGGAAAACATGCAGACCTGTTATGGCTTATGCTAAAGGTTGTGATCACAAGCCAGGACGGGACCCCTGTCGTTATTTTTGTTTTCCGACCGAGAAAAATCAGTCTGATTTGTATGTTTACGTTTATGCCTATACTGTTAGTACGTATGATCAGTGGACATAATCATTTATTTGGAACCAGATCGCACGTGTTGGGCTAATTATCATAAATGTGACGTAACTTCTTCTCTGGTGTAATGTATAGATATCTTACGGCGCTTACCATTCTTTGTAATGAGTTAACTATATAGGCAGAAACGCAACAGTCATGTGCGAAGCCGGGAAATTTCATTCTTCTTCCCGCTGATTTTAATGCAAAGAACCAAACTCACTGCTCACAACAAATCACTATTTTTGTGAAAATAAAGAATAGTTGTAATTGATTTAATTCATGAATGTCAGTATTAAACTCATATCTACTAACACATATAAATATAAAGTAGAAGTTATAAATTGTATCATATAAGCGAGAAAAGAGAGATTTTTTAAATTGACTAAAAGTCATTCGAAAAAAACTTGAACATTTTCACTCATAAAAAATCACATTTATAAATCTATTGCACCTCAAAAAATTCACCTTTTCGGCATCCAAATATAATACCTGTGATCTCAAGAGATGACAGGTTTTACACCGGGCGGACAGCGTGAATTAGCAAGCCAATGGCGAGAGCAGAAAAATTTGTCGACTTTCGGCTTTGGGTAAGGGTGTCAGAATAAAATTAATTTGAGCCTTTTTACATGTCAAATCTACCATTTAGTTGCTGTAAAATTCAGAAAAACTTTTGTGCTTATTTATTCAAATTTTGAAAGTAAAAAGGTAATTTTCGAGCTGCAAACAAATTTTTGAACTTGGTTTTCATGAGTGAAAAAGTTCCCGAGTTTTTTTTCAAGACTTTTGGTTCAAGAATTCATTTTTTAATCTGCTTGTTCTCATTAATCTGTTTTAGTCAGAACTTGTACCTCAATATTAGACAAAATGTTTAATATTAATATTCCTCCATATGAATTATTATGACTATCGTTAATAACGTCACGGTGATAATTAATTAGTGTATTCCTTTATATAGGTAAATTTGCTTTTGTCATTATTTATTGTTGAAACCTGTCCAGTCCTTTATTTTGAACTTCCCTGGTTAGCGCATGACTGTTACGTTTCTGCCTTGTTAAATAATGAGGTTAAGATTGTGTTTTAATAGGAGAATAACTTAATTCCGGGAATAACCTTTTATTTCTTCCATTGGTGACGTCATTTGGCATTCTTAGACGATGAATAAAGTTATTCACTGTGCTAAGTTGCATTTTATAAAGCCATGCGTTACAAAATGCAACTTAGTTCAGGACTGTGAACTACCTCTATTCCAAGAAAAAATAATCCAGGAATAAAAGTATTCCTGGAACAACTTTAAATTTGTGAATACGGGCAGTTAGCTTTAACTTGCCCGGAATCTATGAAGCTTTGTTCCTGTATGCACCCTATAATTAAAACCCTAACATTTGGCATTGAGATAACTATTTTATTGATGTTCCCTGAAATTTGCAATAACGGCCATCTTGAAAATCAAAATGGTCACAACAATCCAATTGTCAACCAACAAGCCAAATTCAATACTCCTACCGAACGCCTACTCAACAGAAACAGAACATAGAAATGACAATAATTGCAAATCAACTTTATTATTAATTTCAGTACAATTTGTTTAATAATCAATCATTATTCAAATGTTTGTTTGATTAATTTGACGACCAAGTTTAGCAATGTTGCAACCAGATGTTTTTATTTACAATTTTAAAGGGTGGTGAAAATTTTGTATTCACCCATATTTTGCTGACATCCGTAAAAAATAAGAATTTTCCATGAAAAATTGCACTATATGCTGCAATTTTTTAAAAATAGATTTCCAAAATTTGAACATTGGTGTAGTGTTCTAATGCACACTCTTCTTGGTTAGACACACTGGGGAGGACAGCTGTGGCGCCGGGGTGGCCCCCTTACATTTCTGCGCCTCCTCTGGCCATTTGGGGCTTCATCAGCCTGCAATGTATAATAAAAGATTAAAGATTACAAGTCAATAAAGCTACTATGATTACTAGGCTGGTGTAGCAGCAATGTAAGTCCCCCGTCCTTATTGTCCGGGTTGTGAGCCTAGGCTAACTGTAAGGGAACAACACTAACGGAGTGGTGCAGGATTATGTCTTTTTGACAAAATTGTCCCATTCAATGGCAATACTCCATTCATTTTTTTTCCAAGAACGGCGCTATTCTACCAATAGCCATTACTTAGATACAATATAGTCTGTGGGAAAAAAGAAAAAGTGCAAAATGGTGTCTGCAAAATTGTTCTTGACTGATTCTTAATCTTTGAGACCCATAGATTCCAGAACTTAATGATGCAAACTCCGCACCATTAAGCATTTTGAGAAATCCAAGATGGCCGCCAAAATTACATCCATAACATGTTACTAGTCAAATCTCGTTCAAACCCACACCAACATGTTCCTCTCATCACAAGGAACCAGAAAAAGTATACTGTTTACCTATGTCTGAAATATGGTTCTGGAGTTATAGCCAAAAATGTGAAAGGTCATATCAGAGGTCACGGAACTGGCCCTATGGGAGTCCAAAGTTTCAAAAGTATCCGATTTTGTTCAAACTGGTCTCTAACTGTTCCTCTTGCAAAAGTGTCTACACAAAGTGATAGTTTGAAGTGTGTCAGGTCAATTGTTGCCATGGTAGCAGACAAAAACAAAGTCCAAATTTACCATTGCATTGGTGCCTGTATATAGCACAAAGTTTTCCTTGACCTGTAACCATAGCAAAAACTGATCTGATGCACTTTAAACTATTACTTTGTGCAGACAGTTTTGCAAGACGAATAGTTTGAGACCATTCTGAACAAAATCGAAGACTTTTGAAATTTTGGACTCCAATAGGGCCAGTTCCGTGAGCTCTGATATGACCTTTCACATTTTTGGCTATAACTCCGGAACCATATTTCAGACATACGTAAAAGTATACTTTTTCTGCTTCCTTGTGATGAGAGGAACATGCTGTTGTGGTTTTGAATGAGATTTGACTAGTAACATGTTATGGATGTCATTTTGGCGGCCATCTTGTATTTCTCAAAATGCTCAATGGTGCGGGTTTTGCATCATTCAGTTCTGGAATCTATTGGTCTCAAAGATTAAGAATCAGTCAAGAACAATTGTGCAGTCTCCATTTTGCAGTCAAGCCCAAAATCAAGGTTTTTCCCACAGACTAATACTGCACCTTGATGCTCTAACGCGGGTGAGGTGCAGGATTGACAACATTTTCCCATTCAATGGCAATATCCATTCATTTTTTTTTCAAGAACGGCGCAATCCGTTGTGGTCTATGGAAGGCGGACTACCATTTCAGGGGGACTAAGATTACTTTCACACCGGTGTATATCACAGTCCCCTGATCGTACTGTCCGGGTTGTACAGTATGGGCTAACAACTTTCACGTTACATTAATTTCACGCTTTACATCGGTCGATGGAACGGGCGGACTTTGATTCCAGGGGACTTTGATTACTTTTACACCAGTTCCCTGCAGTCCCTGCTCTTTAAGCTAATTCTCTATTCCTTCTTTTGGTCGGAATGGAAAGGTATGTGATCAACGAAAGTGAAACCCAAATCAAATTCAAGTATTTTTCAGCCAAATTGGCCTGATTGGAAAGCGTAACCTTAATATTCAAATTATGCATTGGGAGAAAACTTGAGGATATTTTTTGTTTTTGATGAAATTGTGCGGTTTGGTATAAAAGCATAAAAACTAACGTGAAGGTAGAGAATCTTATACTGAATCATCCTGAATCATTTTTGCATTTTGTACAAGCGCCCTCTAGACGGAAATTTGTAAAACTGAATAATTCATCAGCAGACACATTTACAACCTAAATAATGAATAAAAATAACTCCAAAAAACCTTCTCATGTTGTGAATAACGCCTCTTTTGAATAATTGCAATATGTCAAATGGCAGCCATTTTTAATCTGGCGGCCATCTTTGATTTTCAAAATAAGTGAAATATGATGAATTAAAGCATTTGAGATTCATATAATTTGTCATTTATAACTCAAACGATGTATGGTAATGCTGCCAAATTTAGATTTTTGTACTTTCAATAGTTGATAATGGTGGCCATTTTGAATTTTCAAGATGGCCGCCATATTTGAAAAATTGCAAAAATGGTTCCAATTCTAAATGATTCAGTATAAAATTCTCTACCTTCATGCCAATTTGTATGGTTTTATACCAAACCGCACAATTTCATCAAAAATATCCCCAGGTAGAAGAGGTATTTTTGTAATTTGGAAAACGGTCTCATGAAAAGAAAGTTATTTTGAATGACGGTACAATTCAAACTGATCCTGATGAGATTTTGGTGAAATAATAAATTACATAGTCATTGTACACTCTTTATGGAAACAGCAGCCGGTCGCATTAAAAAGTAAAATGAAGTTGAGAGGCTCAGGAACAGGCATTTATAATTTTGATATTTTTGTTTTATAGTCTCATGTTTCCATTGGTACAATGGAGAGTTTGCGATCATCAAGAACGCGAACGCGAACGCGAACGTATACGTGAGTTCTATTGAAATTCAGCCAACCATTACCTGCTTGAACAGTACAGCACACCGTATATTGCAGAATTTCACGTACACTGTTACGTGAATACTTATCACTTAATCGATGTCCCCTATTCTATTGTTTTAAATAAAAGCTATATCAAAATCAGATAAACACATGCAAGAATAATGTACAGACATACATATCCAGCACTTATCGAAGTTGTATTGCGTTTGGTTGTAAAGATTACAGGTTGCAAACTTCGCACTTACACACCCGTAAGTAGGGATTTTCTGATTTTGCATTGACTTCTATGTCAAAGTTTTAAGTTCTACACATCTGCTTGCGAAAGCCAATCCCCTGAACGTGAACGATCAATAATACGTGAATAGCAGCAACATATGTTGAAATAACCGTTTGAAGTGGGTCTTTTTACGTGGCTATTTGTTCAATACGTACGTGAGTTCTATTGAAAACTAGCCAACCATTCATAATATCATAAGCTTGCAAATGATTTCTTTAGCTTAAGAATTTACGCCCTCGATAAGATATATCTATGGATCATGACCAGCTAAGACAATTATGAGACGAGGGCGACATCATGAAACATTCACAATAGGCAATCGTTGCATTAATTAAAGACTCTTTGCTAAGAGGGCGACATAATGAAATATACATAGGTAATCTATGGTATTGCGCGTTGGCGTGAACCGTTACGATGAACGTGAGTTAAAAATGCTCACGTTTGTGTACCCCGTCCCGTGAAACGTGGTAATCGCAAACTCTCTATTATGTCATTATGAACGTACCCGTATTGACTCAATGTTAGGGAGTATGGCCTCCATATTATCTCTCGGTACACGCAGAATACCCAGCAATTGCTCAATTTCATTCAGGCGGGAATTCGATGCAGGAGCCGAAAATGTGGTTGCTACGTATGCAACAAGAATGAAAATAACGAGCTTTGATGATTTCTGAAATATGGAAAGGAAATCAGGTTTTGATTATACACACATGACACATTTATCAACTTGCACCACAACAGAGTGTATATAAAATGTATGTTTCCATACTAAGTTTATTAGTTACAACAGCACCTGCGAGCAGATTTTACAGGTTTGATACAAGTACCGGTGTAACGAGACTGAAGGCCGAATTCATAAAACTAGCAATTGCTAGACTAGAAAACGATTTAGCCTTAGCAATTGCTTAAAACATATTCACAACCTTCGGCTTGGACTAATACATTTTTCTTGTCTGAAATCAACCCAGACAAGCAAAAGCTACCATACAAACACTGTAGGCCGAATTCATAAAAGTAGCAATTGCTAGTAAGAAAAATACATCAAGAAAAAGCAATAGTATGATAGACTAGAAAAAGATTAAGCCTTAGCTATTGCTTAAAAACATATTCACGACCTTCAGCTTGGACTAATACCTTTTTCTTGTTTGGAATCAACCAGACAGCTATCATACAAACAATAGGCCGAATGGCACAAAGTAGCAATTGCTAGTAAGAAAAAGACATTAAGAAAAGGTAATAGGCCGAATTCATAAAGTAGCAATTGCTAGTAAGAAAAAGACATTAAGAAAAAGCAATAGCTACACTAGAAAAATATTTAGCCTTAGCAATTGCTAAGACTAGAAAAATATTTAGCCTTAGCAATTGCTTAAAAACATTTTCACGACCTTCAGCTTTGACTAATACCTTTTTCTTGTTTGGAATCAACCCAGACAAGCAAAAGCTATCATACAAACAATAGGCGGAATTCATAAAAGTAGCAATTGCTAGCTGAGACAATTATACCTGATCAGGTATAATTGTCTCAGTTGCTAGTAAGAAAAAGACATTCAGAAAAAGCAAAAGGTCGAATTCATAAAAGTAGCAATTGCTAGTAAGAATTAAGAAAAAGCAATAGCTACACTAGAAAAAGATGTAGCCTTAGCAATTGCTTAAAAACATATTCACGACCTTCAGCTTGGACTAATACTTTTTTCTTGTCTTGGATCATCCCAGACAAGCAAAAGCTACCATACAAATTATAGTCAGGCTAGCTTTTGCTTACATGAAGTTAGAAATTGCTTTGTCTATACCGCATGATAGTTTTCAGACACAAATGTTACGACAATCACTCCATATTTTCGGCGTCACAAGTGCCTAAGTTGGTCAAACAGTTAAGATTAGTTAAGACTAACTGTCCACTTATCTTTTGTGAGGTGTACCGAGCACAAAAGATAACTGGACAGTCAGTCTGATCCCCATAAATAAATCAATATTGACATATGTGTCCCGCCGTGGCAAAAGGGTGCAGTTGTCGGCTCGTACATGTTGCTCCTTGTAGCATATTTAGTATTTGTATACATCATATATTACAATAAGCTACATGTAGGCGCCGACAACTGCACCCTTTTGCCGCGGCGGGGCACATATATGAAAAATATGCAATCTCAGCTAAATTTTGACCCCAAAATGTGACATTTTAATCATTCTACACCAGCCGTTTGAAAAATCCATCTCGGTTTTCATTTCTCACATTTTTAGTATATAGTCCAGTCAAATTGCATCGAATGGTCAAAATAATGAGAACAGAAATGAAACTTCCACTATGCATTTTCTGAAGGTATCAGAATTAATATACAAAAAAGTTTACCAAAATCAACCCTTGGGAAATATTGGAAAAGTCCATTTTTCAAAATGGCCGCCAAATGCACCTAAAATATGCCTTAACCATTCTGGAAACAATGTATTTGTCAAAAACACATATGCAAATTTGCAATAATTTAGTAAATATTATAGCTGTGATCATTATTATCATGCTTACATTATACACTTCTGGTATATTTTACAAAATGGCCACCAAAATGGCTGCAAAAAGCAACTATTGTTACAGTATGTAATTTGTCAATATAATCTACAGCAAAATATACAGCGTGTCTACTTGATGCATCTTAAATAGATCCTCAGTGTATTTTTCTGTTTGTATAGATACTTTGTCATGATTCAAAATGGCTGCCTATCACCCAGTCTTTAATTTTAATTATTAAAAGCGGGATTAAAAGATTAACTACATGAAATTATTATAGTATCATAGGCCCTACCGTGATTTTAAGACATGTTATTAATTGAGTTTCAGTAGAATTAGGTCTGTTTCATCTTTCAAAGCCATCCTTCATCGATATATTGAAATAAAATCAGGTTTTCATTGCTGGTCATTTTGAATTTTTTAAGGGCGCCATTTTGAATTTGGAACACATAACAACAAATCTAAGGAGGAGTTAGTCTGTTAGTAACCTGGTACCCGGCTCTTTTTTCCATGCTCTAATTGATCAGTTTGAAAAAAAAATGGTTTTCAATGCTGTTTTAATGCATTTTTCAACGACAAAGTTGCATTTCATTGGTCATTGTGGAACTTATTATGGGCGTTACTTTGGATTTGAAACATGATAGCAACAGAAAGTTTGGAGGGGTTGATCTGGCGGAACCTTCAAAGCCAGTTTCCGTTAATTCTTTTGAAACAAATAAGGTTTTGATGTGCCATTAAACCAATTTTGAGCCTCCAAAATATAATATGGTGGCAATTTTGGACTTTTTATGGGGTCCATATTGGATTTAAATCATGTTAGCAATATGATTTATGGACAAGTGGATCTGTTGGTACCTTTATAATAGGCAGTTCAGTGATGCCACAAATTCTGTTGAACGATTTCGCCGCACACAGCGGCTCACACACAAACCGTAACAAAAAAAAAGTTTTAG
>JXSR01S033061.1:0-12754 GCA_000969725.1 Ophiothrix spiculata | reverse complement strand
AGAGATTAAGGTGTCAAATTGTTTGTCTTGGACCAGAGATCAAAAGTGTCAATGGTGACCCCGTTGTCCGACCTTTCCCTTTGGGTCAAATTTTCAACTTTGTCTGATTTCAAAGATTAAGGTGTCAAGTTGTTCGTCTTGGACCAGCGATCAAAAGTGCCAATGTGACCCGTTGTATGACCTTTCCCTTGGGATCCACCCCACAACCGAATGATTGAATAGGCGGTCGATACGCAGGCGAGACTACTGGTTCGCGAACCACCTTTTTTGCCATTTTGTTTTGTTTGTTTCATGATCTAGGCCAAATATCTCGGGTAGGCTGTAATAAATTGGTGGAAGAGTTAGTTTAAAATAACATTTAGTCATTTTATAAGTTATTACTACTAGTTTTTTGTTGGCCATAAACTTTTACTCAGTTGCAACTAAATTAGCAATATAGGAACAAACAAACAAACAAACAGACAGACAAACAAAACAAAACAGCTAGTATGATGGATGTGAGGGAGGGTTTCTCTCATGGGTATATGTAGCTCATCATGTTTGCATTATTATTTAATTTCAGGTGTTGGTAAATCATCTCTAGTTCAACTCATCTGTCACAATCAACCTATGTTAAATGCCGGCTGGACGATAGGGGCATCTGTCGAAGTGAAGATTCATGATTACAAGGAGGGCACGCCGGCACAGAAAAGTTATTTTGCCGAGTTTTGGGATATAGGCGGGTCAGTCAACCATGCAACCAGTAGACATATATTTTACAACCCGGTACATGGTAAGTTGGGAGGAGGGGAGATGGGTAGGGTAGGTGTGGGATATGTAAGGAGGGCACGCCATCACAGAAAAATTATTTTGAAGAGTTTTGAGATCTAGGCGGGTCAGTCAACCATGCAACCAGTAGACATATTTTACAGCTAGGTTGTCTACTTATTTGAAGTCAACTCCTGAAGTTGTTCAAAGAGTCAAGCTTTTATCATTCTTATTGCTAGCAGTCCTTTTGTCTTTGATGAGACAGTAGTTTTAATACCCTTGCTAAATTGAATATAAACTGACCCAAGTCCATGCTTCATTACTAAGGCCAAAGAAAGTATATTGTCCTGATGATGACTATAATTGCCAATCAAAAATCAATACTGGGCATTAATCATATGTGTGGTGCTCTGGCAAAATGAGTGGAAAGTCACAATTTTCAAAATTTAGTTTATGACATATTGTAATTCTCTATAATCTCAGCTTTCGAATGATATATAATATGTCATACTTTCTTTCTACAATCTTCATTTAGAGATCAAAATACAAGGCAGTCCACTCAAAATCTGGCAGTAAGAAATTGTCGCAAATCGATTTTAAAGTTACTGATTTCTATAGTGTATAATGCAAAACACGATCAATTACTCGTGAATAATTGCACTTCCCGGCATAATTGACCTTCAAAAAGCGAGGTATAGTTTGACACATATTTATTAATTTGTTTTATGTCAAAAAACGAAATTTGATCTTTTTACCATATTTTTACTTTAACAGCAATTTATTCAAAATCTACAATTGCGACTTTCCGCTCATTTTGCCAGAGCACCACTCATATAGTTAAGGCAGCGTGGACTTGGGTCAGTATGGATTTCCTATATTCAGTTCTTAGTCAAAGTACCATACCTGTTTGTTCAAGGAGGCAAACAATTTGATGTTTTTGTCAAACAATTTGATGTTGTTTTTGATTTTCCCACTTCCAGGTATTATTCTAGTTCATGATTTAACCAATAGGAAATCTCATAGCAACCTACGACGATGGCTAGGTGAAGTATTAAACAAAGACACATCAACTAATGGATCATCACGGCTCTACTCAGCTGGGTAAGCTAATATGAGAGCTTCAATCTGATTGGATCAAATTAAGGTTTTTGTGATCATCAGGTTAATCTAGATGAAGCATTAAACAAAGACCCATCTAATTATAGATCATCAAGGCTATACTCAGCTGGGTAAGCTAATATGAGAGCTTCAATCTGATTGGATCAAATTATGTTTTTTTGTGATCATCAGGTTAATCTAGATGAAGCATTAAACAAAGACCCATCTAATTATAGATCATCAAGGCTAAACTCAGCTGGGTAAGCTAATATGAAAGCATCAACTTGATTGGATCAAATTATGATTCTGTTAACACTGAGCAAATCAAACGCAATGCAAGAAAATCTAGATGCTGTTCATCTAAGTAAGCTAGTACCATGAAATCTCCAATCGGATTGGATCAAATCATTTCTATTATTAACATGGATCAAATTAAATGAAAATAGAAAAATCTAAATGCTATACATCTGTTTAAGCTATTGTCATTAAAGCTATTTGCTGACAAATCAAATACAATAAAACAATGTAGACACTTAATTCAATTTATCTAGTTGCTATATTTATTTGGGTAAAATCATACCAAGAATTTATCATGGACTGGAGTCGTTTCGAGAAAAGCTATTCAAGGATAATAGGTGTTTCTTTTGTTCCATCAATACAGCCTACTTTAATTTTCTATGTTATAGCGTGTTGGTGGTTAACTTTGAAAACAACCATGTTATATTTAGAAGCATGATTTAAAACAAAGATATGACAAAAGTGCACTCCAGGGCACTTTGTGATCAGAATAAATGAAAAGAGGGTGGTTTTACAAGAATTTTCATACCAAACTGGTTAGCGTACGATAGCGTACAGTTAAGATATTTGTAATTGAAACAAACAGCTCTAGTCCATTCGGCATATGTTTGCAACTTACACAATAATAAAAAAAATGCGGTTGTAAGCGTACAAATGATGAAATGTACTGTGATCATGGAGATCAAATAGGTCGATAACAGCTTTCCGGTAAACAGACTACACTAAATCATGAATACAAGTAGTGGACATTGGTTCGACTAATCAAGTCTTTTGATTAGATATGTGCTCTGAGACGTCAATACAAAAGCGTACTTAATTTGCGTTTGAATAGCATTAGTAATAATCGGATTAAGTACGACATAGTTGATACAATGGGATACATGATCGAACCGGCTCCAGTCTATGGTAACTTCTAGATCATACACTTAAAATCTTGGTGTTGACTGGATAAAATTGAAATTCTTATTTTATTTAGCAAATCAAAGCAACATAAGAAGTCCCATTTTAGATTTTATTTAGCAAATCAAAGCAACATAAGAAGTCCATTTTAGATTCCTTGAAATTTCATTTTACCTCCACCTGTAATCAAAACACTGATTGTATCCACTAACACATATTCTTGATGAACTTGGCAAGAAATATTACTCACAGCAGTGTGCAAGCAGTCATATACCAATGGTATGCTTGTGACATCCCTGAGATATTCATGTGGTCATTGATGCCCATTTGATGGAGATAATGATCTGGAGCAGTTTGCAGACAGTCATATTAGTCATTTACACATATTTCATACATATATCATGCCCATTTGATATGCATGTGAAGCCCATTTGATATTCATGTGATGCCCATTTGATATTCATGTGAAGCCCATTTGATATTCATATGAAGTTCATTTGATATTCATGTGATGCTGTTCATGTGAAGCCCATTTGATATTCATATGAAGTCCATTTAATATTCATGTCATGCCCATTTGATGTTCATGTGAAGCCCATTCGATATTCATATGAAGTCCATTTAATATTCATGTGATGCCCATTTGATGTTCATGTGAAGCCCATTTGATATTCATATGAAGTCCATTTAATATTCATGTCATGCCCATTTGATGTTCATGTGAAGCCCATTCGATATTCATATGAAGTCCATTTGATATTTATGTGATGCAAACAAATGTTCATTTGATACTCCACAGGGACTATGACCCAGAGCAGTTTGCAGGCAGTCATATACCAGTGTTAGTAATAGGAACCAAACAAGACCAAATAGATAGCAACAGACAAAATAACCAGTCATCTAGCATCGCAGAAGAATGCGGGGCGGATGAAATCAATCTAGTAAGTACTATTAATCCACACCTATAAATATTCCCCGTTTCCCACCGCTGCCCACCCTTGACAAAATAAACAACCAGTCATGAAGTATTGCAGAAGAAAGTGGTGCAGATGAAATCAATCTAGTAAGTACCATTAATCCACGCCTATGAATATTCTTCGTCTTCCACCACTGCCCCCCACTCTTGACAAAATAACCAGTCATCTAGCATTGCAGAAGAATGCGGTGCAGATGAAATCAATCTAGTAAGTACTATTAATCCATGCCTGTAAATATTTTCCAACGCTGCCCCACCCTTGACAAAATAAGAAGTCATGAAGTATTGCAGAAGAACGTGGTGCAGATGAAATCAATCTAGTAAGTACTATTAATCCACACCTATAATAAACATTCTCTGTGTCTGGCCTCTGCTCCACCCTTGACAAAATAACCAGTCATCTAGCATCCAATCCAAGGAACATTCCCCCTTAATCACCGTCCAGCCTACCACTTCCCCACCTCTCTCTCAATATAATCAAGCAGCGAGTATGGTGAAGAATTTTTAGATCATCTGTACATATTATCAACCCACTCCTACAGCCATTGCCCCCTTCCCCTCTTGATCATCACCCCACCCATGTCCTTTGTCTCCAATAGAATGTGGAACACATGTCTTCTAGATAACTTTCAGGTGCAGTAAATCACCTCAACTTGATTATTGAGATTTATGAGTATAATGCTCCTGCAGTTTAGTTTTACCTCTTCAACCTCTCGGAACCAACACTTTATGCATATAGCTACCTGCTCACTGAAGCTTGGCATCCAAAGACATTCACTTACCTGAGTGGCATTCGTTCACCCTACCAAGAAACTTCGCTCAAACGGGAAGCGACATTCGCTCAACAAATATTTCACAACATTCGCTACACTTCAGATTGAATTGGAGCGAAGATCGCATCGAATATTCTTGGGTTTGTTTATTCAATAATCATACCACTACAACATGCGCGAGTGACATTCGCTTTCATCGATTGAAACGATGTTTGCGCAATGAAAACGACATTCGCTCTCCGTTTTAGTGAATAGGTCAGAGTGAATGTCACTCGGCCGAGAAAATGTCTTTGGATGCCAAGCCTAAAAGTCTATTTTCTGTAGATATTCACCTTCAGCTGGCAGACTGGCTACTACTGGCAGGTTTATAATTTCACAAAGTTCAAGATTTTTGTGGCTTTTATTATTTGCTAAATGCTATTGATATCTCATCTATGATTAATACTAAAGGAATTTTCACCGATAATGCATCAAGAAGCTCTGTCTGGAAATACCCACTAAGAAAATTAACACACTGACACCATGAAGACTTGATAGGAGCTCTTTAGATTTTTATTTAGACAGCAAGTAGAATTTGATCAGATTAAGTTCATTCATTCATTACTGGTTTATTAAAATCACCATCGCAGCCAAGGGCTGAATTGCAGCAATTAAAAACATATAAACATAATAATAAATTAAACATTTAAAACAATATAAAATATAAAATATTAAGACATATATCAAGATGAATATTCACTGCCTGAATTGCACATGAGGAAATTGTATTAAAAAGCAGTTAAAAAGCAGAGGAACATATTACAAAGTGGTATTCAATAATTGCACAAAGTATGGAATAGGGCTATTACGATAACGTTTGGTAGACCACTTTGGGATGGAGAGTTTTGAACCAGATCTGAGATTAAGTTTGTGTTGATTGGCTCTAGATGGTGGTAGCCAATGGCGGAATTCATCAGATTGCATGAGAGAAGTTGCAAAAGATTCACATAACTTATCACGACGTGATTTAAGTGTAGTTAAATTGCACAATTCCAAAGCATCAACATATGTTGAATACAAGTTACCCAACATTATTCTACAACACCTTTTTTGGATTCTCTCCAAGGAGTCAGACTCTGTCTCTGTAAGCCCTGAATGCCAAACAGGGGCCGCATACTCGGTAAGTGGGCGAATGTAACCCACATAGATTGTGATGAGATCTGCCAAAGAAAGCCCAAATTTCTTTAGAATTTTAAGCATGTGCAGACGACCATTTGCTCGTTTCAAGATCTCATTAACCTGCAGACCCCATTTAAGATCAGACTGAATGTGTAGGCCCAAGATCTTGACAGAGTCTGTTACCTGGAGAGTTTCATTGCACAAAGACAAAGGCTCATGGCATGGTTTGTTTTTGATAAACGAGACATACATGGCCATGCATTTCAGTGGATTCAATTGCATGTGATTAAGATTAGCCCACTCTTCAAGTTTGCTGAGTTCATGTTGCATACTGCTGTCTGAGTTTTTATCAGACATTTCAATGAGGGTCATATCGTCCACATATTTCAAGTTGGTGAGAAAAAGTTCTCTCTTCAGGATTTGGTCCGAAAGACTGGTGATGCCTTGTCTTAGCAAAATTGTAAAATATTAATTTGCTAGTTCTCCAAATCAAAGATCCCTTTCATACTGCAATACAATTTGTCGGATTATTTTTCAGTTTTAGATTCAGCAGGAAGACCAGAGTACCTGGTTAGAATCCTGTGGTAGCAAGTTTGGACTGCCAAACAATTGCACATTCTACACAAGGACTGGGAGTTGCACCCAGGACTCATTGGTAAAAGGCAAAGTAAAGATCATTCTGCCCACTCTGCTGCTGTGTATTGAGAATTCCGACAATATTGGGTAAATTGGTTTCATAGATCGATGTTTATAAACGTTCACAGTACACATTCATGAAGCCTAAGGCCTTGTATCCATAGGCTGTTGCCATATGGCATGTACCTATGGATACGAGGCCTTAAACAGCTGTAAGTCATCTTAAGTAACTTGTAACATATTTATTTTTAATCATACACAGGATTGTACAAGTGCAAGGCATTTAGCTCCAGGCTCATCTAATGCTGTCAAACTCAGTAGATTTCTAGATAAGGTGAGTTCAAGACAGATATCCATGACATGGTCATGTGATCTCCATGACAATATCATGTGATGTTCATGTGATTTTCTAGAACAACACTTTACTAGTGCAAGGCATTAAGCTCCTGGCTCTAATGCTGTCAAACTCAGTAGCTTTCTAGATAAGGTCCTAGTTTATACTGTCTAACTTAAATAGATTTCTAGTTGGGTTTCAGGACTTTACATGTGATGCCCATAAAATAACCATGTGTTACCCATGTGACATTCTTGTGATACTAATGTGATAGTCATGAGTAAATCTCGGAGTGCAAGACATTAGCTCTTGAATGTCATCTAGAACTTTGATTAAAATTGGTTTACCTGCACAATGTTGTCAGTGACAAAGCTTTTTATAAATTGTTGAAAAGTAGTATCACCATACCTGTCACCATTTCCAAATTCTGATGCGAGATACTTGATTTTACGAGTAACGTTGACAGACAACTGACATATGAGGCCCAAAAGGTACACCCAAAATTTTTTTATGTAACTTTTACTGAACTTTTGAAAACTGACAAGCGAAAACTTAAGGGAAAAAGAGGGCTCACAAGCACACAGTCGACTAACAAACGATCTCATTTTGAATTTCTCAACAAAATGTAACATGTACACGGGCTGTAAAACATGATAGCAGGTCACCGCGGTTGATTTTTTCAAAGCTGGAGATAGCGGGAGTTTTTTTAAAGCGGGATATTTTTTTAAAGTGAGAGAAATGACTACCCGATTGGGAGGTCGGGAGGGTTACCTAAAAAATCAGGAGACTTGACAGGTATGTATCACAAAACTAGTGATGATGTTGTGATTACACATAATTCAAAGTAATCATTATGGATTCAACAATTCACTGTATCTTGTTATTACGGGAGCGGGCCGTTGTTGATTCGTGATGAACTGTTGTTGATTCGTGATGAATTAACAGTTGATGTTCAAATAAGCGCGTCACTCACGGCACAGCGTACACTAAGATGCGTTTACGCAGCACAAGTAAGTCGGCGCTCTGTTCATCGCGCGTCGAAAACTTGAGTATGTGCAAAGACTGGCGTTTGTGAACAGTAAAAAACAACAGAGTAACAAACATTTAATAACTAGCATTTTGCTTCAGATTCTGCTAAACATTTTTATGAAGATATTGAGACCCTATCTGTTAAATTGAAAACATTTAGAATTTAATTCATACGTTTGCATGAAGAGCTACGTTGTTGAAAGGTATTCAAACACGCTACAGAGTAGTTCATCGCAAATCAAAAACTCTGCATCCGATGCGTTGGCATATTTTTTATCATGCTCGGGTGGCTAAAGCCACCCGAGTGCCATAAATATATGCAGACGCATCGGGTGCATCGTTGTTGATTCATGATGAACAACTCTGTAGCGTGTTTGAATACCTAAATGATTACTTTGAAATGGGGGGATGAATCTGAAATTTGTCAACTAGAAGCATCCACCAAAAAGTATGACACTAAAATTAATCTTTACCAAGTCAGCTGATTCATTTGTATTATGAGTGACATATAATACATTCTCAATGAGCCATCAGGTGGCATGTGAACTGAACATAAACCAGTAACAACCATGTGCCGTTTTGTCAGCAAATACCAGTGGTCACAACTTTGACTTTTGGTGACTTAATCTTGGCACCTTATGTTTTAGCATTCATAAACCTTATAAATGTGACTCTGTTTTATTTATTTCTTTTGACGGCTATTTTCTTCTCACATGCGTGCGATGTAGGCAATTTACCGCAGATTTTATGCGCATCTCGGTAGAGATTCACCAAATAAGGTTGGTTGTCTCAATTACACTGAGTTATTGATTGCTTATTGATTGATTGACTGACTGATTGCTTTTTTTGACTGATTAATGGATTGACTGATTGATTGATTACTATTTATTAATTGATATTAGTCAATTTCTTTTTGATTGATTGCTTTATTGATTGATTGACTGATGGATTTATACCGGCATGAAAATATTTTATTGTTGATTCAAAACTCCGGATTATAAGTTTATTTACCTCATTTTAAGATGACAGAAATCCAGTTCCTGATCATGGGCATTGAGTGGTGAATGTTTCATCGTTGAAAAAATAAATGATGCCTGTAATATATTCATTCAAGTAACGCTTTCCAGCTGATTGTATTGTTTACATTGTTTACATCTGTGCAAAGCAGAGTACGTAGTACTGATACTCACCACTTGCGGTCCATTAACCTTTGACCTGTGTGAATGTAATTAAAGCCACGAGACCTGAACTGAGCTATAAAACTTGTGGTTCTGTGTGTTTATTCTTGAAGCAAAACAAACCCAAATCTCTTGGTTCGAGCAATACTTTGACTCGAAGGAGAATAATGCTTTTTACTCAACACATTTGTAAAATGGATACCAGCATCATTGCATGGAAGGTGTCAGACTCATTGTAAAGGAGATGCTACGAACTCCTCAGAGTACCCTCCCGGTCAAAAGTGTTTGCGCACAAAACCTTTAACTAGCCTGATCTCGAGAGCCTTTCATCATTTGCGTATTTTTTTTTTCGGATTTCATATTTTACATATATAGATATAAAGAACTCAACAGGAATTGCATTCACCGCATTTGACAATATGGCCTGCTAAACATACGGTATACTTTCTTCTGCCAATTCAAAAATGGAGTTTACATAACTGCACATTATTTGGAAAACTTATAACCTGAAAATGTTATTTATGGTTACACAGTGATAACAAGCATTGAATGATAAAATACATAGGTACATATCAAAAAGAGGGTGTGGTGTATTTGTATATGGTCACGGAAATCGGCCATTTTTACGGTTATGGAAGATCGAATATCAGAGGAAACGGGGATTCTTTATATTGGATACATATGGCACCTGTATAAAAACACGAATTTTTTAAGAGTTTTGGTCGTTTGATATAATAATTAGGTTTTTTCCCATATTTAAGCGTACGCAAACACTTTTGACCGGGAGTGTACACTGTAATAATTGAGTCTGTCCTAATTGCTTTGATCTCTGCATTATCTATTTAGTAGTGACGTCACATTTATGATAATTAGCCCAACACGTGCGATCTGGTTCCAAACAAATAATTTTGTCCACTGATCATACGTATTAACAGATAGGCGTACGTAAACATACAAATTAGACTGCTTTTCTCGGTTGGAAAACAAAAATAACGGCAGGGGTCCCGTCCTAGCTTGTGATCACAACCTTCGGCATAACAGATCTGCATGTTTTCCCTTATTTTTATTTCAGACGAATGTTATGGTTTCAAATAGGAGTCTGACTTTTTCCCCCATAGACTTAACGTGTGGCAAAACTGTCCACCCCGTTTGTTTGGAACCAAAATGAACGTGTTGGATGATTTACATGAATTATGACGTCACTACTTCCCCGGCGTATACCGCTACTACTTTGTAACTGTATCTATATAAAGATGTTTTGTTTGCGTGATACTAACAGCATGGAGAATTGCAGCATTAGCATGATTTATCTGTATAGGGATCTATTGAGTAATTCTATTATCCTTTATGTACTTATAAATGGATGTCTGGACTCCTGGGTACCCGTGGATGGTCAGGATATGTATCCAATAGACCAGTTTCATATGTCCCATAATGCATCTTGAAAGTACCGCAAATACGGGCATTTCTGCGCGAACGACCATATTACTACGTTCTGCGCATGACGTCATTTGCGCAGAAGGTAATAATATGGTCAAATGAGCGTTTACAGTACTTTCAAGATCCATTATCAATAATAAATCCAAGACGCAACCTTTGTTAGCAAGACATTCCGATCAAGAAATGTACATGTATTTATTCATATTCAAATATCATTGTCTCATCTTTTCTTTTCTTCATTGCGTTACATACAATAATACTCAAGTACATATGCAGATCGAATTTTCTGTAGTCAATTTTCATTACTCATAATATTTTAAACCCACATATGCTGTAACATTGTTGATGCGAGATCAACCTAACATTGCTACCAGTCTGGTGCCAGATAATTATTTGGAGATAATATATTGATAACGCATTTCCTTTAAACTAGGAGGGCCAACGCGTTCATCTATCTTGCAATTTGCGAAGATGAAAGGTATATACAATACCATTACTCGAGTAAGCCAAATTTGTGACCAGACATTATACAAATGTCCCAACATTATACAAATGTTTTATGCAGTTTGCTCAACCCGACATTACACAAATGTCCAAACATTATACAAATGTTTTACACATACATCCTCACCCGCGCTTCTCGCAATTTACTGAGAAGTTTCTCGCACAACTCTTCTTGCAATTTGCGAAGAAGATTCACACACACACATTCTTCCTGCAATCTGCATGAAAGATACACTTGTTTACATACGTTAACAATTGCTTAATGTAATCGCACACACTACTATGTCACAATAATTTTAAAGTGCACTTGGCAGAAATAATTGTACACACGATTATGTAATCGCACACGCGATTATGTCCAAATAACTTAATCTGGCGGCAGCCCTTTGAAATTAATTAAAATATTCCGATCAAATTCTTACATATAACAATTTAAGATTAAATTTTCATTTTTTGCCCAAAACCGATATTATACAAATGTCCAAACATTATACTAATGTTTTACACCTACATCCAAACATTATACAAATGTTTACACATACATCCTCACCCGCGCTTCTCACACAAATTCTTACATGTAACAATATTACATTTTTCATTTTTTGCCCATCACTGGGAGGGAGGGTGGGAAATTTTTATTAAAGCATGACTCCCGATACCGGTACACATTTCTTGAATTCGGAATACAGAGTGATGGATTTTTTTGAAACTCGATCGGAGTTCCAAGAAATCCCGCTCTGTGATTGGATATTGCTAATAAAGCAATGACAACACAAACCCACGCTGTCGCTAAGCAACGCCACCCTGCCGTGAATAAAAGGGGGATTTACTCTGATAATTGCGTTTATTGCTTTGGTCAATAAACGGTATTATGAGACATACGAAAGTGGTCTATTCAATCAAGTTGGCTGTGGATTTGAGTGTTGATTTTTCCTTGGTTGAGGCAAAAGCCAAGATTTAGGGCAAGAATTTCAGCATTGATTTTACCCACTGATGAGGGTTAAGACTTGCTTGGGGATTTCCATGCAAACATTGTCCTGCCTGTCAGAGACTTGGCCAGATGTGTGTGTAACATTTTAAATATGAAACTCATTGCAAGTTCAGGCCAACCCGCCTGGGTACCCAGAAGTTGGAACCTCAATAGAACATTTCAAAATCTTTTTGGAAATCTCCGGAACATAGATCACATGGCCATTTGTTCACATCACAAGCTCATTAGTATGCAGGATTTTGTCAACAAAATTTTCCTAAAAATTCTCTTGCATATACAGTGCAATAAATATGAAAAATAATTACATCCAGAGGCACTAATTCTGAATAACTTGGCTGGTTGTACTATACACTCACTGACACAAATTGGCTGATTGAGCTTTTAGATTTCAAGTCACATCAGGGCAATCATACTAAAAATGCCTAGTTAGTGCTAACCCTAATTTCAGTTTAAATTGTTTTTAACGCAGTCAGTTAAAATGAACTTGGACTTAACATTCTGGGTATTTTGTTAGTGAGGCACTTTTTCTGTTGACAGTTGCCGGAAAGTGTAAAATTAGCTTTGTGAATTTTCGGCAAGTCATGTTTTTAAAAGGTCTATTGATAAGTGCATTACCGTACATAAATTCTGTAATCTCATTGGTTAAACACATTTTTAATAAAACCTGTATTCATTATTTTTTAAAATAAATAT
>JXSR01S033060.1:25065-39893 GCA_000969725.1 Ophiothrix spiculata | reverse complement strand
TTCTATGCATCTGACTGACGGTAATCTGACATCACACATCAGGAAGCAATGCATGATTAGTCCATCTAGATGGACCTCGCAAGCGAACGCGAAGCGTGAGGTCCATCAACTTACAACAAACCCTGCCTTGGAAATCCAAGGCAAGTGAAATGTGACACCAGCCTTTAACTCAAGAAAGGGCAGGTTGTGATAACCAGAAGCCTTTGCCATTCTTCTTTTATTCAAGTCTGAGTAAAATAGAACCATCTATTACATAAAAACTCTGTTTGTTTAGCTAGCATTGACTGGTCACCCATTTTCTGTAAGTGAAACCCAGCAGGGGGTTTGGTGTGTAAGTTGATGGACCTCGCGCCTACAGCGCTCGCTTGTGAGGTCCATCTAGATGGACTATGCATGATGGGAAGCGCAGGACATCTTCTCTTGGACTATATCACGTGCACGGTTAATGTTGTTATTCTGTGCATCTGACAGATAACGCTGTTATTCTGTGCATCTGGCAGATAACGCTGTTATTCTGTGCATCTGGCAGATAACGCTGTTATTCTGTGCATCTGATCCTGACGGAAATCTGACATCACACATCAGGAAGTAATGAACATGGCTGAATGTTGCTTAAACTTCCTGAACTTTTACCAGTGCTTGTTGGTACCTAGTTTAGAAGCTTTGCACTAAATTAACAATTTATTAAATATTTTATTTGATTGTGGATTTTTGAAGAACTGGAATAGTTCTCTGATCTTTCTTCTCACTGTTTTGTGACTTCACTAGTGTCTTTTAAAACTTCCTTCTATCATGTCTATTGTTCTCTCTTACACAATATATATTTATTCCTTTATTAATATCCAAAAAAGAAAAGAAATCTGTGACCATTTAAGTCAATGACTGTCATGTAGTTGTTTGAGATGTTTGTGCCATATAAACAGAATTAGTCAGATATTTTAAGAGAAGTATAAAGCTATAGTAATTAAATTAATTTGCAATTCAAATAACAAAGAATTCAGTTATAAATCATCATTTCAGTCCTGTGCGTGCAACAGGGTCGTACTGCCATTTGTTATATGATCATAAGTCATGAATTGGTCAGAAAAAGTGTAACATACCGCTAAATGAGAAAAACATCACCAATCTGAATATTTCTCAACACAGGATTAAATATGGAGATTTTAACACCATAAAAGTATACATTTTTTAAAAGCTCATACTACAAGGATAACAAATATATAATGATACTGTGTGACAATTATACAAGTTGTAACTGAAAAAAAAAATGTGTTAATTTTACTCTCTTCATAGACCTCTTTTATTCTACACAGCCATCAACATAAAACAAAACAGGTATGGATTTATATTGATAAAACACTGGGCTCTCAATAAGAAAATATAACTTTTCACTTAATAATCTATTCGGTGAAATATACAGGGTGGTTAAAATCATATAATATACATTTCAAAAGGATTGTATGCCTCCATGGGTTATTTGGTGAGTTCTTTATATGTCTTAGCAATAATTGTTTATAATGCTTGAGACAAGTTACATTCAAATTTCTGCTTACTAAAGTCTATCTTATAAATAAGCTCCCTGAAAGTCGCGTCCAAAATATTCAAACAATTGCGCTTCTACGCAGTCCGTGCGTACGCGTAATTCAGAATTTAAATCATCTGACAAAGCTGACGCACGACGATCGTTATGACTGGTCAATTTTCCCCAGTGACAAGAACTTGGGTGTGACGATTGCGTGACAGCCTATCACATCCAACTGCGTGAATTGCAGTGTGTCGCGTACGTCGCAGAGTACTACTTGACAACACGCGTTAATGAGTAAAAAACCAGCGAAACCGGGAGCTTATTTCTGAGATTGACTTTATGGTCATTTTGCTGCATTTTTACGCCGTAGGCGTTATGTATTGGATTGGGCATTTAATTTAAGTGTATAGGGTGGAAATTTGTGCATACTGTACTTACAAATTTAATGAACTTGACAGAAACATGCTAAAGTTGTAAATACATCATGAACGTATCATAAATATGTGTTGTAGTTAAAAGGAAAAGGTAATCTACATTAAAGTAGATATGTTAGTCAATAAATTCAATATTGATGGAATTTAATTCACCCAATTGTGTGTATTATAAATCATTTCTTGGGTTACATATGGAAACATCATTCAAAACCACAAGGTTACACAAAAGAATTGCATATTTATGAGTAGAAAGTTAGACTTAACCATTTATAGATAAAGGGATGGAAACGTTGCAATTACCATTTTCATTTTAGGAGTGTAATTCAATTTGCATTTAATAAACATTCACTTTATTTGGATATAAATATGGGATTACATAATCCAGGCATGATTATCTTCAGGTTTTTGCCTGAATTCAGGCAAAAATGCTTGATTTTCACTGTACAAAAGTATTGGGAAATTCACATTTTCAGGCAAATTCAGGCAAAATTACAAAAAGCCATAACCATCCCTGATAATCATATAAGTTCTCAAATATTGAAATGTTGCCAAGAGTGAAATAATTTCATGAAACAAATCCTAAATGTCAAAGAAAATGACCACAATTTAATTGAAGCCATAATACTCCCCTTATAAGGTCCATCCAAGCAATCTGCCTCTTACCATATAATTAGATGACATAAAACTCAGTCATGCATTGCGGCAATATACAGTTTATGCACACCACTCTATATTGCAAATATTTGTGGTGCAAAAATGTTTACTCTCTGTTATATTCTAAAAGAAATTGAGTATTTTTTGTATTTGTACCATAACATTTGCATAAAATATATTTGATCAAACTTACAGAAACAATTTTAGCTGTTTCTGAAATTATAGCACATAAACTAGGAAAAAATACAGAACATGAAATAATTAGTATATTTTGTGAACAACACACTAGTACATGTACAACATCAACATATTTCCCAGGGGGCCATGTGTCATTGCAATGTGTATACCATTCTAAAATGAACCCTAAATAAGTATTTATCTTCAGATCGTTCGAGATCGTTCACAATGTATCCAAACCTGGACCCTGAACAAGTATTTCATCATGTTTTACCCATCCTAATATGTTAAAATCAAATCTGAAAACATAAGTACCCTTTTAAAGTAAGCCTTATATATATCCGTCAAGGTCTCCTTAGCTATATCAGGGGCCGATTTCACTAACATTTAGCGATGGTCGCTAACACCGTTTTGATCGCTAAACTCCAAAAACGATCGCTAATACCCACTATTTAGCGATCATTTATTGAAGTTTAGCGATCAAAACGGGGTTAGCGACCATCGCTAAATGTAAGTGAAATCGGCCCCTGGGCTATATATTGCCCTTTAAACAAAACATATTATGTGTGCATAAAGTTGTCATCCAATTGTTCTTTTAACAACGTTTTCGGGTTAGATTCTTATTTTCATACCCTTAACAATGATGAACATTTTTGTCATGCTTTTAAATATTCTTTTATAAAGTTAGCTTTATCCTAATTTCCAGATTTTTGTAATTTTCCAGTTTACTTGAGTACATCGCCCGTTCGTAAAAAAACCTACACTTTTTACTTGTTTTTGTATACGATCACAGTATCCACTTTGTGTAATGACAGTGGTCCCCTGTGATTAATGGTTAATAAACAATCATGAATGAAAGTTTTACTATTATATAATAATTTGTCAGTTATATTCAAATTGAGCACACTGACCCAAGACGTCCTTGGGCCTATGCTGTTGTATCATATCAACAAGTATTCATTTTAAACAAGAATTGTCTTTAACAAGTATAGTCCTAAAAAAGGACAAAATCACCTTACCCCAGAGTCATGGTCAAGATTACACTGTGTACCAAATGCTCAATAATTATGCTTGCCATTATTCATTGCTTCTTGTCATGCTTATGGAATTGTTTGTACAGCAAGTTAACTAGTATGTGATTATATACACAGTTTCCTATAAAATCAGTCCACTCTCATAGTAAGTAATACATGCTTAGAAGCACAAAATATCTCCTTCCTCTTATGGCACAGCTAAGTAATTATAGGTATTGGGATGGAGATGTGATCTGAGAAATTGGAATTGGGGAGTTTTGGCTACTTGTCAAGAAGAGTAAACTTTGGATTGAATAAGGAAGAAGAGATACAAGTACTACAAACAGACAGACATATGTGTGATGCAAGAGTTCTTATAAAATTAGGCCGAAAACATAGTCGGCCTCCAAACAACTGTGTGAGAAGAATGATGACATCTCAGGCCTCCAATACAACCTAAAAAGTGGTAACCATGCAAATTCTTAATTTCAAAGAAAATAGGTATATTACTATTCACTGAAATCAAGGACTGCAAAATCACAAAAAGGGGTATTCTGAGCATCCATCTCCACAAAATTTAAAAAATGGGTATTACACAGAATTTCGCGGTCGGTCTTTGCCTGTTACATGATAATTTAGTATGAAGAAAATCTTGGAAAGATATAAAAAGAGGTATCATTAATGAGGCACCACATCCCAATAATATACTAAGGAAACCCAAACGAAACAAAGTTATCTTTTTCAAGGACCATATTAGCAACGAAAACAAATGTACACAATGCCTTGTTGCATATTTATTTGGGAGTATCAGTCTCTTGGAGTACAGCAGACATGAAAAGTAATGTTGATTACTGTATGTTTTGTTCTTATTATATATTAAAGTATAAGAGTCATTGAAATGGGTGTCTACAAATCTTATCATTGAAAACCTTGAAGAAATGAGGGGGGTACTTTAATTTTGTCATTGATTTTGAAGAAAAAGTGGGTAAAATTAATGTAATGTTGATACCTATATCTTTTGTACTTAACATATTAAATGATAAGAGTCATTGAAAAGTGTGTCTGAAAATATTGCCAAGAATCTTGAAGAAATGAGGGGGGGGGGGTATGTTTTACCTTAATTTAGTTATTGATTTTGCAAAAAAAGGATGAAAATTAATTAAAAATCATTGAAAAGGTGGGTTTTGAAAAAAAATAGGAACTTGCATGGTTACCACTTTGTAACTGGGACACAGATTGCCCCACATTTCCCTACTAGCTCAAACAATATGTGTTAAAAGTTTCAAAATCTATGCTTTTGGAGGTGGTGTTTTACATTAATATTTTACAATATGGTATCAGGAAATGTTTATCTAATAAATCAGAAGTAATTTTAAAAGCAGATCTATTTCGTTTAAAAGGATTTGACACACTTCAGTTCTGGGGAGTTATTTGTCATACGGATACAATGTTATTCTATTCACATGGAGGAATGATATTTAGCCTAATTGACCAATCACAATGACTGTATCAATAAACAGTTTATTTGCAAGGTCATTACACAATAGTCATGCCAAAAACCAAAGTCCCAGTGTTTTGATCAACACCATGTGATGCCCATATGATTTTTAGTGGTAACTATCTACACAAAGCAGTCTCTTAACAGCTTTCAAGGTCCAATGCATCTCTAAGGTCTTGTGCACATATTACAAAACTAAAAAAAACAGTATAATGCTCAATATTGTTCAATATGATACAATGTCTAACCCTCATTAAGTCAGTTATTTTCTATAGAATATGGAAGGTTTTCAATCAGGTTCAATGAAAGGCATTGTCAAAAGTGATGTCATACTAAATCTCATAGAGAGATTTAATCAATGTGACTAACCAGTCATTTATATTTTACTGATTTTGACGGATATTTGAAACTAAAACATTTTAGTCAGAAGCTCTTAACTTTGACATTGATTTAAAATCCCTCTTTCAAGCCAAATATTAGGTTAGTATATTAACATTTCTCCTTTTCTGTCACATCCATCACCTTAAAGGAAAAAGACATCTGCAAATATAATTCACATTAAAGACTACATTATTTTATTTCATCCGAAGGCGTTGTCTTTTTTAAAGACAGTTCTTGTTGGTATACAGGGTGATCAAACATGGATTATCTCAATAATTAATCTGATCCGATAGACTTTGGTTTATTTGTTACTGCTAATCCGTACAATTAAGGTATTATGCATTTACAACAAGTCATTACTGTTATTCATCCATGTTTTGAGAAAGGCGCTATAACCTGAAATAGCACAAATAGCACTCTTCTTTATCCCTTACGCGATCGCGTTATTTGTCAATTACTGTGTGTACCTAATCACACTAATAGCGCTGCTATCGCAAATGTGTTGCTTTTTACGCTTTTTCATAGGATAATTTACGTGAAAAGTATAAGTCCAAAGAAAACGGTCCTAACAGAGAAGGTATTTAGTGCGATTTATAATTTTTAGACACTTGGTATATATCTGATTGCTATTTGTGCGATTTGTGCGTTTTGTGCGTTCTAAAAGTACAAATCTATTTAGGTGGGTGCTATTACTGCTATTTATGCGCTTTTTGCGTTTTGTGACGACTTTGTGTTATATTTGATTGCTATTTGTGCGATTTGTGCGTTTCATGCTTCCAGGGTTACTAAGTTAATTGCTATTTGTGCGTTCTAAAAGTACAAATCTATTTAGGTGGGTGCTATTACTGCTATTTATGCGCTTTTTGTGACTACTTTGTGTTATATTTGATTCCTATTTGTGCGATTTGTGCGTTTCATGCTTCCAGGGTTATTGCTATTTGTGCGATTTGTGCGTTTTATGTGTTCAAAAGTACAAATTTATTTAGGTGGGTGCTATTACTGTTATTTATGCGGTTTTTGGACTATGTTGCCCTGCGGGGCTCTTAATAAATTATGCTAATGCATGAAGGGGTACGCTTTGGACTATGCACCTAAAATCGGCGCCTGGTTTTGAGCCGCAACGATCTTGAGGCTACCGCACCACCGATTTTTCGTTATCGGGGCTTTGGACTCACAAGACAGGAATACCAATCAACTAAATCATCTTGTGCTGAAAAGATACAAAAAAACCGCACAAATTGCACAAATAGCAATCGACTGTGTGACCGTGTACTTACAAAACGCATGAATCGTACAAATCGCATAAATAGCAATCTAATATAATACGCGTGCCCATGGTGTCTAAAAATTGCAAATCGCACAAATTGCAGAAATAGCTCATTACATGGTATATTGCTTTTTCTGCGTTCGCAACCCAGTCCGCACTGTTTGCTTTTTGTGCTCTTTCTTAAATTCACAAGTTTGGTTACAATACTAGTGCTTTTTATGCGATTACTTAAGAATTGCAAATCTGACATGTGTTTGTTGCTATTTGTGCGTTTTCATGATATAGCGCCTTCATGCATGTTTTCACAACGTACGAAACTTTTGAAAATTTTGAACATTGTTGAAACTAGTAGTGGAAATGCCCTGACTCGACAAAGTTTATCCTCACCAAACTATAATTAATACATCACCTACCATTATTTTTTGGGCATGGATAACATATATTTGTCTTTCATTAAAACGTGTGTGAAAAATGATTCTTGTAGGATTTCAACTTTTGGCATGACGACTTTCGAAAGATTGGTAATTTTTCACAATTTTGTGTACAAGTCAATGGGCTTTTCCTCCACCGTCTTTTCCTCCACCGCCTCCCCCGTTGACTTGGCTCACGTTTTGAGCCTTAGATATCATAATATTTGTTCAATTGTCTTGACAATTTTTGCATTTGAAAGACAAATAAATTGCCCAGATAACCATACCAAATTTATTGCAGTAGGTATTAAACTTCTTGAATAAAACTACATTAAACTACGAAGAATTAGTTTTTATGTTACATCTCCCCCATATGTGCATGACCAATTCATGACCTATGATCATATGTGATGGCTCACCCCAAAAAGGTGGACTTGCGACAGAACACTTTTCAAGAAACTGGTGAAAATAGGCAGCAAAAATATTGAAAATAATAAGAATTTTCAGCAGATATTCTGTTGTAAAATTTGATTGCCTGATCAATGTTAACAAGCGAAAGTAAGGTGTCATTTTAAAGCTTAGAAAATGCTGTAACAGATGAAAAGATAAAATTGCAGTAGATATCATCTTCAAAGCCCCCCCCCCCTTTCTTGCACTCACTTGACGATATAAAGCTATAGAACAAATAGATTATCAGTCTCTGTTATGCTGGTGATGTTGGTTCATGATGATGATAATGCCACAAGTACCAGTACGTGTTAATGGGAATCAGTTTACATGATATTTGAAATATCTAAGTCTACTGCTATGTAGCATGCTAAGCCAGGTTCCACTGACTGCATTCAAGCATTTCGTGGCTGGACTCAACATCGCCATTGTTCTGAAACCAGTATTTTGGGAACAGATAGTTAAACTGCAACGGGAGGATGACAATAATTAGCAGATTGTAAAAAATGACTTAACCCTCGTCTTCCTAAGCCTTTTTCTGAAACACGTCTTCCTGAGGGGGGTGGTTACCACCCCACCCCACCCCCTGTGATTTTGAACTTGTGGTTACCACCCCCCTTGTGATTTTGAACTTGGGACCCACCAAAGTTATATTGTTTGATACTATAGTATAGGGTAGGGTCTCCTCTTTCTATTGATACCAAGATCATGAAAATCGGTCAAGGCGTTATGTAATTATGACGTCACAAAGTATTTCCGTACCCAAAAAAACCCACATCGACTTTTGGCAAAAATTGCCACTTTTTCAAAAAATCGTTATAAAAGTTTTAAATGTCCGATTTTCGTCGGGTTTTTTGCTAATAAATGAAGGAATCAACAATTCTAACATGTTCTGTAAGTTTCAAGCCAATAGCATAGAGATATTTTTCAAAATGGCGATTTAAAATTTTCCGAGGTGGCAACCACCCACCCCCTACCCGCAGACTTTGACGGCCTACCATAACCCCACCTTAGGTGGTACCCCAAATTTTTTTCCGTCAAAATGACCGCAAAGGATGTAAAAACAATTACCAAAATGCCCAGAGTCGCTTAGTTTTGCATTTTGGTGCGATCATCCGTTAGGGGACCCCCCCCCCCCCTTAGGAAGACGAGGGTTAAAGCAAAAAAAAAAAAATAAAAGTTCTTCATCTCCTGCAGTTGCACTTTGTTCAGCTATGGACATGCTTCTCAATATCTATGTGAATAGGCCCGCCTGTAAAGTTTTGTTCAAAGCAAAAGCTTATTTTGATGAATGGATGTGGTGTACCATACCATAAATATTAACATGCTTATTACTTTTATCATAATTTCAGAATACCAGTTGACACACAGCTAGATGAAACAAACGTAGAACATGATTACAAAAGAAAAGGTGAATGGGGAACTCAGAGGAAAAGGGATTGGTGGAGAGATGAAGAGGATGATCAAAGGGAAGCTGGTGGATGGGACGGTTTCAGAAAACCCCAAAGAACTCTGTACAATGATGCTGATGATTGGGGAAGTTTCAGAGGAAGGCTTAAAAGCGACAGATTTGATGAGTTGGGTCGAATGCAGGTGCCACGTTGGAATGAGATGACTCTTACTCCGTTTGAGAAGAATTTCTACAGAGAACATCCTGATGTTACTAATAGGACTGATGTAAGTTTTGTTACAGTGGGCTGAGTCTGAGTGGAATTTAAAATAGGGGAGGCATAGTGCACTACAAATCCCCTGCTAAAGCTTTCTATTTACTATACTGGGTAAATTCTTTAAGCACTGTTATTGTAAGATACACTGTTACAAAATCATAATACATTTGAACAAATATTTTACATAATATTATACAAAGTTACATTACAAATTATGTAGAAATTGGATACTATTCTCAAGAATTGATACAGGACTGAATTTAATAATTTTATATATTCATAATAAAATTTGATGTAAAACAAACTTACAGGACCAAGTTCACATTTCTTTGACCAAGTAGTTTGAATTAACACAGGCAATCAATTTAATTCGAGATAAGTTTCACTATCAACAGAGTTATTCAAGAAGGTTTGCTGTGCTAACATGAAAGGTTTTGCAGTGATAATTTGTTTTATAATTAGGGAAATACAAGTACTGTTTTACAGATTCCTTTTATGCTGTAATTATTGGTAGTATGGGTAAACGTTAAGTTTGAGCACAGATATTTAGGAGCCCCCCTTGCTATCATCATTTCCATTCTTGTTTTATTTTTATTTTTCACTCTGTCATGCTTTTTCTACAATTATATACCACAGGAAGAAATTCAACAATATTACAGTGAGAGAAGTATAACAGTGCGGGGGAGAAATCCGGTGCGGCCAGTTTTCAAATTTTCTGAAGCAAACTTTCCAGGTATGAGAATTTTGAATTTAGAAAGTAAATCCGCTAAGTCGCTTGTGGCTTTGTGTGGTGAAGCAATTATAAATAGCAAGCAATGTCTGTAGTATTTTAAGTTGTGTCTAGCTAAGGGCTTGCTTTCTTAATCCTGATTAACGTTGGGAGTTCTCGGTTAATAACAAAACCGTTTACACTGTGTTTTATTTGTTTGTGTAACCGTGTTCACATGCAAAATCACACAAATTCACCGCCAAGGCCAAATTCACACAGAGTACTGTTCAGCCAGTGACTCCATGTGTGATGGTTTAAGCTTATATAACATCGCTACTTTTATGGCCAATTTCAAACTTTTTGAGTCATTTTATGATAACAAATAGTACATCTTATTGTTCACAAAAGTTGATTTATCATTTATCTCTAACTGATTTTTACCACCATTACTCAGAATCTGAGAATTTTATGTGATATTTCATTGTTTAGATTATGTGATAGAAGAAGCATCAAGGCAGAATTTACACGAGCCTACAGCAATCCAAGCTCAAGGCTGGCCATTAGCTCTTAGTGGTGGCAACATGGTTGGAATAGCACAGACAGGATCGGGCAAAACTCTTTCAGTAAGCTACTTTACTTTATAAGAATAATGTGTGATATATTTTATTGTCTTTTACTAAATAGACAAAGGTACTAAAAAAGAGGAAGAAAATTATTTGTTTGTCCAAAACATGACTGACCCAACAAAATCTTGCTAGACCAGACGACTTTTATTCCTTCTGAAAAGGATTTAAAAAAATTGCGTATGCCATAATCTAAAGAAAATTCTTTAAAATTTTAAATAGATCTCTTACTTGAATATATGTCATATATGAAGAAAACAGCAATATCAGGGCTGAAATTTGGATGGTTTGTTGTTGCATGATATTGTTTTATATTTTATGTTATTAGTTCAAATGGCCATGAAAAATACTATGTATAAGATATAAAAATAACTTAAAATAAAAAAATCTAACAGACCCTACTATTTAAAAACCTGTTATGAACAAACAAACAATTTTCTAGGCCTTATTGATTCAGTATTTTGGAATCTAGGCTTAGCCCTTTCCAGTCTCCTAGTATATTTTTAGCAAACTATGCTCTACACCAGAACTACCAAAATAAAACCCAAATTTCACTGCTAGATATCTTGCTTTTCTCGTTTATCTATTTGACTTCTTTTTTGGGGGCGTTATCATTAGTTATTCCAGATTTTGGGGCCAAACCAAAAATATGCATACCGTAAAAACGTATAAGGCTTAAAGGTTAATGGAATGAATATGAAACAATTTAGTACATACCCAACGAAGGAGTCTATTTCGTACACAGGACAAAAGACTTAACGTAACTTCCGAACCACGGAGCAAGTAGAGTAAAGTTTTTTGCCCAATGAAACAAGGAGACGAAAACCGCTGCGCCCAGGAATCAAACCCACAACCCCTGTATTACGAGACCCGTGCTCTAACCGCTCGGCCACGCTCCCTGGGCTAGTTCTTTGTTAAAAGGTTTATGTTCAACTTCCAAGTTCTGCCTTCATAAATATGTCTGAAAAGATTGCAAACTGTGACTCTTATAAACGTTTTTTTTCCCTTGCAATTTTCAGTTTATCTTGCCAGCAATAGTGCACATAAATAACCAGCCAGAGGTAACACCAGGTGATGGACCAATTGTGAGTACGAATGCAGCTCAATTACTTCATCATGCAGGGTTTTTGATTTTCAAAAAGAGATTTTAACAATCGGGCAGGTTGGCTGGCTCCGGTCTCGAAACATGCATGAACCTCTAATTAAACAATAACTGAACTGCCATTAGACCAAAGACAGATGACAAGTGTACTTTAAATATTGTATATTGTAAATTTCGACAAAATAATCCTCTAAAGCAAGTATTATTTGATTAAATTTCAATGTGGTAACTATTTTGAAAAAAGGGCTGCAGCCAGGCATCTTTTAGTGCCGGGTGAAATGTGAAAAAGAAAAAAATAAAGTAAGAAAATATAAATTTTATTGGAATGACTGCTTTTTTTTCTATCGATTCTTCATTGATTTTTCAACTTTTAAGCCTCAAGTGCCAGAAATTTAGACTCAAGATAAACCGGGCAGAAATAACGAGTGCCAGGTGGGTCCCAACCGCCCGGTGTAGCAAGAACCCTGTTGAAAAATGTAATGCAATTCAATTTTTAAAAACTAATTAGATAGTTTATTCACCCTTAAGAATTGTTTCTTGATATATTGTATTATTTATAATTACTACATGTTTTGTTTGTTTAGGTCTTAGTATTAGCACCAACACGAGAATTAGCTCAGCAGGTACAACAAGTGTCGTTTCAGTATGGGCGGTCATCTCGTATTAGTAGTACATGTGTCTATGGAGGTGCTAATAGGGGACCTCAAGAAAGGAACTTGAGGAAAGGTAGGCGATGACCAGCGGTATACTATTAGTTACCCCTGCTTGTTCACAAAATACGAGCAAATATATAAGGTCTGGTGCCATATTCCATGAGGCTGCCATCATGGAATATGGCGGCCTCATGGAATTTGGAACCAGACCCTAGATATTTTCCGTATTTCGTAAGAACGAGCAGGGGCAACAAATTTATCCTTTAAAGTGTACATGATTTTTGTAATCTCATAGGTAAACCTACCATTAGAAACAAGTTGTAAAAGCCTTGAAAACAAAGCATTAAAAACACTGAGTTACATCCATGCCGCGCACCTAGTTGGATATGAGCGTTGAGACCTCTGCGTAAAGGCTGCATTACATACGCAATTCACTCTAACGCAGCAGCTTAAACAATGCATAAACACATTATCAGTTCAATAGATAACTAGCAACATAGGGTTTGTGTATGAGTCACAGAATAAGGGATATATTCTTTATTTCTGAAAACCATGAATACAGGTTTTGTTTTAAATATGTTTGCAATGAGTTAACAGAAATCATGTAAATTGTATCTTGTTATGATGCATGATTATTGAATATGTACTCTCATTTTTGGGTACCTCTATGGTATGGTAAGACTCTTTGTGAACCCGAATACCCCCAATTTGAGCCCAATGACTGATGACTCATCTTTTTCTATTTCTATGAAGTAGAGACAAACCTCACAAAAATGAATCTAAAGATTAGTGCATATTTTCAATAGGCTATGCATCATTGACAAAAATCTAAGTACCCCTATTTGATCCCAATGCCGGTATAAATAAGGTGTTGGGTATGGTATCTCCCCTCTGCATTTGCGGACACTCAAGAAATTGAACAGAAATAATTATCTGCATGATGAAGTTGTACTTGTCTTACTCACAGAGATTAGTGTTATAGTAGAAACTCTTTATAATGTAATCTGATATAAGAAAAGCCCTGTATTAAGAATTATTTTGCCTGTACCTTCTAGCTAATTTTTTTTTTAAGTTTTTAAACCCTGATATAATGAAATTTTGGATATAAAGAAGTAATTTGTCTGTCCCCAGCAACTTAAATATAAACTCAAATTATATAAAGAGTTTCCATTGTATAAGCACAGACAACTCCAATTTCAGCATGCATTGCATTATTTTGGTTAAATTTTGTGTCAGGTAAGAGGAACAATAATGAACTTGTCATGTGAGTGAAAGAAAGTCTGCAATATAGCTGCCATTTGTTATTAATTTGGATTGCACACTATGTCATCTCCAGTCTTGGGTCAATGGCTCTTGAGTCACCTGAAGAACCGTTTCAAGAGCCACTGACATATGGCAGGGAAATTTAGAGCTATTTTTCACATTCTTGTGACAAGGTGCAAAATAAATATAACTTTGGGCAGCCTTTGCAGATATGACTTTCTTGTACGTACGTGACAAACTGTAATTCAGATGATCTGCATCAATACTTGGAACTTGATGGTTGAAAATATCAATATAATAAATATTAAAATAATGAAAGACCAAAGACCAATAATCCACTCACAGCAAAGATAAAGTTTTATATTAAAGGGGTGATTTATTGAAATATAACAGCAATATCAACATTCACTTGAGACGGAAAGGAATTTCTCTTGACAAAAGAATTACATCCCGTCGATGAAAGTAGATACTTGATGTGTTTTTCAGACACTGAAAGAAAACAATAGAAAATTCATTTGTTAATATTAACTCAAGACATGTACAGCAGTATTAAATAGCATTATAAAACAAATAATGAAATAAGTAATATAATGTCACATCTACCATGCTTACACCATGATGCACTGTACATAGACATACGTCTATTTTGATAATGTCTAATCTAACAAAGGAATTTAGTTACATGTGTTATGTAATTGTGACATAACTAAAACATGATAGAAAGGACACATCAAAAACAATCAATGTTTAAGTCATCGGCAGGGTAAAAAGCAAAACTTTTATTTACATAGGTTGTTCTTAAAATAACTTATCACTCATTATATCAACTCTGAAGTTCATTCTGATCTAATGTTGCACTTTCAGACTTTGATCAAATGCCCGATCCTGATTTATACTTCACTCCTCTGATATGTGCCCTACCCTGCTCATACCTAAATAAGTTTAATTCAAGTAGAATCAAATTTAAGGCTCCCTCAAAAACTTGACCTGTCCCTGCCCCCCCCC
>JXSR01S033060.1:11643-23165 GCA_000969725.1 Ophiothrix spiculata | reverse complement strand
ATAAAATTTAAAAAAGTCATTTAAAATTAGAGTCGGTCAGAGTCAGCTAATCAAACAGTTTTTAGGCCTTACCTGGATCCAAGAACTCCAGGTTCCAAGAGTTATTAACCTATCAGCATGATCTAAGTTACACTGAGTGTTTTCATGTTTGTTGGTTCTATTCATTCTTGTTGGTACTATATTTAGTGTTTCTAATTCATAATTTTCATAATTTTGTATTTCTCAAATGGATTAGCAGGTAAATAAGCTACCGTAATCAAGAAAAATAGATATAATTATATTCAGGGAAAACATTTAAATCAAAACAATAGTTACAGGTGTGGACATAAGATATTTCTGGTACACTGTTACTAATTTTTATGCCTTAGTATAAATTTCAAATGGTAAAGATTTGCAATCCCCCCCCCCCGATATTTCACAAATTCAGCAACAAAATACTATTGTTGTTTCAAATAATTCTCGGACACGAAAATTTAGAGCCTTGCGTAACACAACTGCGTGTGCATTTTACGCGAGTACACAACGCTTTTCAGGCATGCACGAAATCGCGGTAGTGTGTATTACTGATTCGAAACGGTGTTGTGTACTTTCTGGTGTCCCTTTCTTGTCTCAACTTGTGGATACGCGGTGGCTGCATTCAGAAATCATGTTTGTGTCCGAAATTTATTTGAAACAATAATAGTAGGTGACAGAGCCCCTTAAACTCACTGCTAAAAATCCCAAAATAGTGGGTTACATATAATAGGGACCAAATCACTGCTTGGACACTTGTAGGCTGATTTTGAAAAACCTGAAATTTTGATTTTCTATTGGGCAACCCCCTCCTTTTGTGCATTAGGGGTTACAAATACCACATACAAAATTTTGTCACTTTTGATAAATATTTAGGGGGTGCTCCTGACCTTTCAGCTTTTACATGTTAAGTCTATGGGGTTTATAGTCATTGCTAAAAATATACTCAAAATTGTTCTTTTGTTCAATTTTTTGCACCCAAATCATTACTCTCTCACTCCGGCAAGCCACTCACAGAGGCTCGCAAAAGTGCTCACGATTTGCCGGAATTTCTACTTTGACGTAATTTTTTCAAATAGCTCTAAATTAAAAACTACAAGCCCAAATTGGTCGAAAATTTGCCAGCAAGCAGTTGAAACAAAGAGCTATCTAGTGCTATCATTTTTATTAGCACAGAGAACAACCATGGTGCACTACAATTATCATATGCTATCATAAAATTAGGTCTCTGTGAGCCGCTTAAAGCGACGTTCCGGTGAAATAGATCTGATGGTGAAAATTTTATTCCGGAGTGAAAGAGTTAATATGTTGTGAATAATGGACCATTTAAAGTAATTCGCCAAGAAAATGTCATTATACAGTTATTATTGAGTATCTGTAAAAATGCAAAAATACATCATTTGTGTAACAGCAAAAGATTCCACAGCCAACTATATTTAATGCCACAAGTGAAAAACGAATTGTTGATCATGGGAAATGTTTAGTTTATGAATGATTGAAAAATTCTCTTTTTGTTGGCTTAGTTGTTGTCATTAACCCATCTCCAGCATATATGTCACAACATATTATGCCTTTTTTAGTTTTTCCATGGGGTGACAGGCTTTCAATCGGTATAAAATACAACATTACAAAAGTTTAAAAAGCAGCTCCAGAAACATGTTATTTTTGGGATGGCCTGCAAAAGTTTGAATTAAATCATTGAAGCCAGGCCACTGGAAATGTGTCTAATTATTTAGCATCATAGACCAGTACAAAATTCTTGTACTTTCACAACCATTACAAGCTACATCCTGATAATCATAGCACAATGACTAAATTGAAAATGTCATATGAATAACATGGAATAGAACCAGTTGTCAAAACACTTGAAATTATAATTGAGTATTGACTGAATTCAATACTGTTAAAACTACATAGCGTGAAAGTGCAAATCCTGGTAGGCCCCGTGCAGACTCCACTATCGTATCACAGTTTTATTTGATGACCTACGCCATTATGTCGTCAGCATAAAATATTCTATACGATAGAGGAGTCTGCACGGGGCCTAAGAGGTATTAAAGCATCTGGGTATAAAAATGTTTTCTGAAAGTTTGTGGCTAAAAATAGAGGCTTTGGTATTTATTTACTCCCACACCCAAGATTTTGATGTTCTTTTGTTATTTACATTTTATGAATTACATTGAACTTGTTAGAATTACATATGTAAGTTTTGAGTAAGACAAACATTCTAACTAAAACTTTGGTTGATTATTTACCACATTTTCTGCTTAATTCAGGAGAAAAAGGGTAATATTTAGAACAGCCCTTAAATCCCATAGACTTTATATGCAAAAGTTCAAAAGTTGTTAGCACCCTCCAATTGAATTTGATGCTGTGCCTGTTGCCGTGCCTGTATGGATAATGAAATATAGCCATCGAATAGCGAATACCGTATACCGTATACTTCTATATGATCGCAGCCTAATGCACAAAATGGGAGGGTTGCCCGAAAGAAAATCAAAATTTCACTTTTTTCAAAATCAGCCTACTGGACAGTGACTGTTTTGGCCTGCTAATTAGCCTTGTTAAGGGGTAGAGTCCCAATGAAAACATGGTTTTTTTCTCATATGTCGTATAAGGATTTAGGCTAGAAAACATCTCTCAAATCAGGGTTAGGATTAATAATGCCTAAAAGTCATAGTTCTCCAAGCCCAATCATAAAACATAAGCCATTATTATAGCCAATAAGGACTAGACTAATAAAAAAACCATTCTGCCCAAAGGCCATAAACAAATGCTGTATAATTTAATTCTTAGCCCTAAGAATGTGGTGGTCACAACCTGTTGAACGTGCACTTACGTGCTGTCTGCATGCAAAACATAGGCAAAATCTGGTGACATGTACGTTGTAGGTACCAACTGTACGTATTTTGTAGAACGCAGACACGATGTAGCAGTTTTAGTGCATGAGTAATTTTCTCTGCATGCTCTTAAAAAAAAATGTACAACAAAAAACACATGATGGGTTGTGATCACTGCTTTACTTAACAAAGAAAAGAAACTGATAGGCTTACCTTATTTTCTCCTTTTCCTCCGCCAACTGAGCTGTATCTTCATGATGTTTAAATGAGAGGACCACAAACATGATAAATCGCTAACATGACATGAAAATCAACATATCAGAAATATATCACATTGTCGGCTCTCATCATCGCGAGGTCCAATAAGGCCTTCATGCGGAGAAAGCACAGATGAGACTTTAACAAGTTTAAAACTGGCGGTAAATTTACTTTTCCTTAAAAGTGTCACTGCAAAGTAAAAACCACTCATTTTGGAACTTGCACTCACAACGAGTACCAAAATTACTTGTTTTACCAAAACAAGTGGCTTTGGAGTTTTAAAACGAGTGCTTTATACTTTACAGTGTGTAGACTTAGTTTCAATATTTTTGTAAATACCTAATCACGCAATCCACCACGTGAAGGTGCTACTCAATGAATTGCTTTTTAAAAAAAAGCAAATTTAGGGCTACAGTTCAATCATTATTATTTACATGTACGATACAATGAATTCAGTTTAGGTCGTACGCATATTTAAGTCTAAGTCTGCATTGAAATGCGTTGTTGAAATTTGTTCACCATGATCTGGCAAGTTAATTTTATGATTTTCATAATGTAAACTGATTCGCAAATATGTGATAATTTTATAAGTCGCGTACGATAAAAATATTGTTTTTATACCAGAACTAATTCTTGTAAAGCTCATCTTGATGGTGTCAGTAGTTTGAAATGCAACTACTTATATAGCTTTTGAAATATGTCCTGATTGATTGTATGTAAATTTAAAACAAATATCAATATGATGAGTAAGCAAGAATGTCTTCATCAAAATCACACTCGACTTAGTTTTACCATGGTTTATCTGTAACATGTGATTAAGGTGAGATAACATATGATTAAGGTTAACCATGCACCAAAACTCAGTTTTCGCAACTTTAAATAGTAGGGACTTTATAAATGGTGTATATGATAGCTTAGACCATATTACTTTTAGTTACCCACGTCCCCACTCCAGGGATGCATAAGAACAAGCAGAGGGTAAGAAATCTTTCCTTTTAAGTGTACATGAATTTTGAAATCTTGTTAGTTAACTTTTAAGAGAATGAACTGAGGAATTTGTTAAATTATTAACAGTTACTTAATCAGTTACTTAAGGTGGCCTAGCACAGAAACGGTGATGAACACGAGTGAGCTGATATCAGCAGGGTTGTACACAATTTCAAATTATTTATCCCGGGCTTTTAGTGTACTTTCTGGCATAATATTTAATATAACGCGAACTTACACGTGCGTCATTTTTATATTCACGCATAAGACCATGCGCGTTGCTCCTGACAGTGCAGGACATTAAGCAATTTTTTGCTTAATTTTGCTTAATATCTCTAAAAGTAAGTCGGTGACCATGTTTTTTGATTACGTTTTTTTAAAGACCTATATAAGGACCAAAACATATGTGAGAAAGAGAGAAAAAATAGAGCCGTTTTTTAATATAAGTGTTTTTGTCTGATTTATTTTGATTTTACCATAGAAGTCAATGGTTACAGGTGGTAAAACTTAGTGTTTTTTAAATGGATTTTTCTCAAAAACTAAGTTGGTGACCCCCCTTTTTTATTTCAGAAATGTGATCAGCACATATGAAAACACCATATATCAAAAAATGAAGAAAATAAATAGAGGAATTCTATCTGTGCTAGGCCACCTTAACCTATTTTGTTTCAACCCTACTCTCTTTCTATCTGCAAAGAGTAGGTACAACAAATATGTCAGCCTAGTCAGCCACAAAAGATTTTTTGTTTCATCAGCAGCCCGCATCTTGAATTCTTTATCTAATTACAGTCCGACGTATACGTAGGACAGCCAAAACGCGAGATCAAAGGGTGCCGACAAAATTATCAAACACGCGGACTTTGCAGCTCTGAACTGCGCACTTTTGGGGTCGAAGATGATGCTGTTTCCCGCGATATTTTGAAATATTTTCTTCAAGCAATAAAAACATTTCTATTCATCGACATTGATTTCTAAAGTTATCACATTAAAGTTCATGAAATACTCTTTCAAACACATATTTTCTTTCAAACACATATTTTCTTTACAAATATTGTTCAGTAATAATTGTTAAATCTTCATCCAAAGTTTTTGTTGCAAAATTGCGACTTGAAACTAAAAAGTTTGTTTACATTTTTGTTCTTTGAATAGATAAATATCCAACACTCTACAGTATTCAACATTATTTTAATTCATTAGAACAATCTTTGATTTATAAAAGCCGCCTATTTCCAGAGATGGGCACCCTCCATGAAAGCATGAATTTAACAATAAATAATCATAACATAAGCCTACTATTAATACATTTTACGGCCATTTTTACATGTCTTTGAGAGTAAAACGCGTAATTTCCTCTTCGCGATGATTAGAAAACCCGCGTGGAGTAGCGCAACGCGGAAGATTTTACACGTTTACCCTCTAAATTACGCAAACGCGATCGCCCAAAATTAAGAAGTATAGGTTGATGGGGTAAAAATAGCGACATGATATTGAGAATCAATTAATTATCTACAAAATCCTTTCTTGTCAAATATCCAACGCGATTTTGGAAAAACTAATAAGAGTAGGTTGTAGATCAGCAAAAGATCTTTATTTTTCCAGAAATCCAGAGGTGGGCACCTCGTAGTTTTGAAAATAAAGATGAAACGCAGTTCGGCTGGATCGGTTTTGAAGCTAATTCTGTGGAGTTTTCTTGGAGTAAATTTGGGACAAAAGTGTTATGATCAAGTATTAAAACATCTTCAATCTAAATGATTTTAAATAACCATATAATTTGATGTTTTTGCAACATAATGCCGTTCAGAGCGTCTGTTTTCAAGAATGCGAATTCGAAAACGATATTTTTGAAAAATATTTACCTTTTTGGGTTATTTTTGCTTGCCAAAACTGCTGCGTAAGGCTACGCGGGACATCGCGTAATGTTTAATAATTTGACGCAAAAGGCCGCTGGCTGTCCTACTGTTTAGTGAAAAGGGATTGCTTTAAAAAGAGGTGAACTGCTACCTTGGCAACAAATAGTCAACATACCCATAGCCCCTCTCCCCAAGGACTTAGGTATTTTGTGTACTGCTGTTATTGCCATGATGAACGTTCACCATATATAAAAAAATAAATATGAATCTTTTTTGCCCAGTGATATCTGAGAAATACTAGTTTTTCATTTTCACTTTCGCTTTATTAACTTTGCTTCGATTGATTTTCGTGTAACTTGCACAGGATGATCCTTGGGGAGAGGGGCTATGGGTATGTTCACGATTTTGCAACCCGAGGTCATCGAGGGTCAAAGGAGGGCGTTTTCGTAAATTCTTTAAAATGCTACTTCGTCTACAGATTCTGATCGATTTCTACGAAACTTGGACATTGACGTTAGGAATGGAACCTGAGGCTGTGTGGTATCAGGTGGTTCTAGCCGTATCCCTGTCCCATGACGGGGGTACGGGGATGCCACCCTGGCTGGCTGTCAGGGGGCACTCCTATCTGGGTGTTCACAAGTTTGCGACTCAAGGTCATCCAGGGTCAAAGGAGGTCATTTTCGAAAATCCTTTACAACACTTCTTCGTCTACAGATTTTGACCGATTTTGATGAAACATGGATAGGGGCATCCTTTGACGGGGATTCCTTCGAGTGTTCAGGAATTTTGGATCTGAGGTCATCCAGGGGATCATAGGGAACAAGAAAAAGGTCAAATTATTAAAAATATAATCAAAAATCAGTATCTGACCAAAGAAAGGTGCTAGATTTATTGAACTTGCACAGATATATAGATAAACAAAAATTTACTGAAGATACTTGTGGTACCCTTGACTCCAAAGGTCAGAGTTTACAGGTCAAAAGTCAAATTTTAAATATGCCCTGATTGACTTGACATTTGGCAGGATGTTCTTTACAAAATCTGGAGCAATATTAACTAATGTAAACTCATAATGATCTGTATTGTAATAGTGCATGGGTTACTGAGTCATTGGCTCTCTGGTGTCCAAAGATCAATTTTTCACTTCAGCGCCTTAATTGTGAAAGATTTATGTCTTAAAATTATCTTAGTACACAAATATTTACTGCTCATAATTATAAGGGCGATGGTGCAAAATATCTGCCCAAGGTAAATACAGAACATGTGCCTAGTTTTTCCAAACACGGTGGGGTTAATAATTACTTACAGTCCCCAGTCTCAAAGGGAAGGTATTTTGCACCATTGCTCAAATAATAATAATAATAATAAGGGATTTTGAAAAGGCGCACTAATACACGCATATGCAGCCTCTAAGCGACATATTACAGTAAAATAGACAAAATTTAAAACATTTTAAAAAGATACAAGTTTGTGTACAAAAGTGTTATATATACCTTAAATGATAAAAATACAAACTTCTGCTGGAGCAGGAATTTCGACGGCTTCAGGTGGAAACCCACAACCTACTCATGAGAAATACATATACAGAGCAGAAAGTACTTGTTAAACACAAAAACAGTCTTGACATAATATATATTTTAAATCATTTAAAAGTAATACATTTTTACATAACAAAAGCTGAAAGGAATTCTCAATCGGTCACAAGGTTCTATTATAAAGTTCCCATGGACTGCTGAAATGGCATCATCCAGTTCAAGGAAACTTTTGTTGAACTTTTGGACCTGATGGGATATATATCAGGGGAATATTTTGTCATCATATGATGTCATCATGTTGGTTTTGTTCATCACCTGACTGGAAAATTTTTATGTTTTTTATCATTATGTATACATTTCTCAAATAATACACCTTGCAGTGTAAACACATAGATATGATTTGTATTAAGGTAGAGGCTCGATGATATACACTATACATGGATTTTCCTGAAAAAATTGTATTTTATGGTGGTACATTTATGTTGATAAAATGGACTAGAATTATAAACAACATTACATATCAATGCATTTTTTTTTGAGATACAGATGTATAGTTTTGCTCAAATTGACATGAATTACTGCACAAAGTAATCAGGGAAGCTCAAATTTAACAAACATATCGACTATGCATTTTGGACAAATTATAGTTGATAAAACTTTTTTGAAGCTTTGACTACTGATTTTTTCATGTTTTTGTCTGTATTATTTTTTTTTTCAAACACTTTTTATCAAAAACACCTTCATTATGGTTTGCTTTTTTAACTTTGGTGGTAATTTTGAAGTTTTATTCATTGTGTCAATTTGTTTGTGGTTTTAATGTTCAATTCAATTCAATTAAAAATTTATTCCAATATCAATTACATGTAAAACCAATAAGAACACTTTTAAAATACAGTACAATAAAAATAACAAAAACATGATGTTGAGGACAAACTTTTGGTTTTGGCACACAATATAAATGGCAATACAAGTAGTAGTAGTTTGTTCAAAAGTGAATTTGATTATTGAATGTTTGCAAAATATAAATAAACTAACGTATTTACTAGGTACAAAAATCTATTCAAAGTACAGATTCATTATGGTGTTATCAAAAGATTGCTGTATAAGGAAATTCATGAAACTTTGAAAAGAACTTTCTAACCTGTCACACAATGTATTGGATCAACCCGTGGCTTATAAGGTATTCAAATTTCTACTAATATTTTTGGCTAGATATTTTCAGCTTAATTCATACTTAAAATGCAATGTGTTGTGTTTCCAATAATTTTCACCACAAACGGCACCACAAATGAATTCACACTCAAAACACTAACAGACTACGACAGCCACAGACATGAGACATGAAAATGCAATGGAAAGTTGTGTCTTTTCTGAACTCGATTTGCGTTGCCACAAGTGGTGTTGTGTCTTGATATCGATTGATTGGAATTGTTCAAAACCCCTATCTACACATGCTCAGTTGTTTGCATCGAGTATGAATTCAGTCTTATGTTCATCAAAAGTAAGTTCAATTAATTGTCCATTTGTTGGTGTCTATTTCAGTGCACCTATTGCACCCACCCCTTCTATTTGAAATTTACACGATATGTGTATGTTGGCCATATTCATTTAACAGGATCATCACAAAACAGTAACTAAAAAAAATTAGATAGGCTATATATGCAGCTGTCATTATTTTATTTTCTTATCATCTTTACAGGTACAGATATAGTTATTGCAACTCCAGGTCGTTTGATAGACTTTCTTCAATCGGGAGTTACGAATCTTAATAGATGTACATACGTTGTATTAGATGAAGCAGATAGAATGTTAGATATGGGATTCGAACCACAGATCAGAACCATCATGGAACAGATCAGGGTGAGTTTTATCAGTGGGGTACTTGAATTGCATTGGTACATGTAGAATTACAAACCACTTATCAGAACATGCCCCAAAATGGTTTTGAAAATGTTGAGGCAATTGTGCCAAGGTTTTATATTTTAATGTGGTTTTTGTTTTGGAATTTTTATGCATATGAGACCTTTTTTGTTGTATATGCTCTTGTTGGACCTTATTTTTTGTATTTGATGGAAATATGTTTTGGGTGTGTCTATTTGTGTCTACTCATTAGTGGAGTCCCCCTCCCTGTGATAAACCATGGATCCACCTCCCCCCCCAAAAAAAAATGATGTCTAGCTACACCATTATAGATAATGGAAACACATGGCTTAGCAGTATAAGTACCCAACACTTATCACAGGGCATTGACAGTTGTGTGATAGAATCCAGATGGCGACTTGGGTAGTGTCCTTGAGTATGACATTTACCCTCATGTGCTCCTCTCCACCCAGGTGTCAAATGACATAAAGCGCCGGGCGCGGGACTCGAACCCGGGACCTCATTGGTGCAAAGCGAGGGAAATACCGCTACACTAACCCGCTTCCCCAATAACAAAACCGTTTCCATTTAAATTCTTCATTGCAGCCTGACAGACAAGTTTTAATGTGGAGTGCCACATGGCCGAAAGAAATCCAAAGTTTGGCTGAAGATTTCCTTCAGGAATACACAATGGTCAATGTCGGCTCCATGGAATTATCGGCAAACCCCAATATAACACAAGTCATCCAAGTGTGTGAAGAAAGACAGAAAATCAACATGTAAGTTCTTGATTGATCTAAGGTTTCCCCTGATGCAGTTTAGGCTTCTAATCTATTCTACTTGTGTGAAATATTTTACAAGATTCTAACTGGGCTCTTGTACTTTTGTTTGCTTGAGTGTTTGTTAGAGTTTTTGGAAACATCCCAGCCCTTAGTACATAGCTTAGAAGAGTATGTTTGGGTCCAAATAAATCCTTAGATTACATGCAAAGAGCACTGATGTGTTTGTCAAGGGCAACATAATTCAACACAAATGTCTGAAGTTTAGTCACTTGCTTTGTAAGGCATGCATGGTTCATATGGAGGTTTAAATGGGAAATATTATGAATTAAATACTGGTAAGATAATGTCATTTTTTGCTTATTTGCAAATTTTCATCCAAACTCTTTAGACTTCATCATGGTACTGCAGAGAATCAATTGATGGTATTGATTGGAGATAATTGGTTAGATGACAATTTGGCAAGAAATATTAATAAATAATACCGGTGTTTTCAACAAGGTGTCAGAGAAGCCACTTTGGAGAGAGTAGAAAAATATTCCAATACAAATATGGGGAACCTGAGATTCATCTATCACACGCTTAATGCGATCTGTCACACATTACCATATAGAGCCTAAATGTACAAATAACGTACAAAAGTTTCATATACTGAAGGTGTGCCAAACGGACTACCACCATAATAGGATAACAAATTGAACGTATACATAATGGAAAAACCTTATGGTTAATGTACTGAACATGCTTCTTACGAACACATGATGTTCAACGATGTATAAGCCAACATAATAGTGAGATTAAGTACATTATACGTACGTGTGGCTTTATACGGTGTGACAGAGTCTTTAGGATCAAGTACTTATTGACATTTTGTGCCAATTGACACCTAACCAATCCTCCAATTATTGTGCAGTGCCATGATGAAGTCCAAGAGTTTAGTTGGAAACTTGCAAATATGCAAAACACCATCATATTTCCACATAATAGTTTTACCATGTAGTGGGCTTCCCAGTGCTAAGAAAACTGTCACATGGTAAAACCTACATGTTACTCAGGCCTAAAAAAATTGTTTGTTTGCCCTCCGCGACCGACCCTAAAATGCCAAACATTTGGGTTGGGTATTTTAGTTTATTTTTTTTCCCTTCAAACATGCAAAATATGAAAACTCAATATTTTCAATGGAAAACGTAAAATTTAGCAGCATAAAGTCACATTTAGTAGTATTTCCTCTAAATAATGACCCACAATCAAGCCCTGCATTGCTTGGTATTCACAATAAAATCCATGGAATTACATCATTCTTTAAAATATAAGTGAAGAGTAAAAAAAAAAGGGGGGGAAAAGATCAACCGACCGACCCAAATTTTAATTTTTCCACTGGGGGGCAAACAAACATTTTTT
>JXSR01S033057.1:95742-106583 GCA_000969725.1 Ophiothrix spiculata | reverse complement strand
AGAATTCTTCAGCATTGGCCTTCTCCATGTGAAACATCTCCACAGCCGTTACCTCAAAGCCTTGTTCACAAATGGCACTCATTATCTGACCAGCTTTGCCTGTAAAAGCAATATCACAAAGATTATCAGCTTTTTGCTCTTGCAAATATCTCAATATATGGCATGCTCCCCCAAAACCTGGACAAAGTTGTCAGAACACTTTCCGAGTTACAACCCAATACACTTGCCCAAAATCAAAAGAAAACAAACAAATTTTCTTGGGAAATATTCACTTTTCATGGACAGACCAGACCAGAACTTTATTGATATTCACCAACAATAGGTATAATCAAAGTACAATAATACAAACATGACGAGCATATATAAAACACACAAAATCTAAATTACTACAAGAAAATGAAAAAGGATAACCTTTTTACAGTATTTACAATACAATAGCGTCAGTAGATGGATGTAAATAAGAAATAATGGACAAAACATTGAGCAATGTCAACTAGTGATATATCATATTAAAGCTTGTAATGTCAGCATATTCAATATAGATGAATCAGAAAAATAATTTTACCAGACTTTGTCTGGGTTTGTGGGAGCATGTAATATATGAAGTTTTAAATGATAAACCTCCAGCGTTGGTCAAAATTATTGTTTTGCTGTCCCTTTCGGGATAAATAAAATTTGAGGATTATGTCGGTTAGTCTTCATGTTAACCAAGAAATTCTCAAACTTGCGTCCTGTTTTTACAAAAAAATCCTTAAACATATGAGCCAACTTTTCAGACTGAGCCTCAATTTTTTTGAAACTTAAGGCTTATTTTTGAAGGGAAAATCCTTAAAAATTAGAACTTTTTTCTGGCCAAAATCATCCAAAGGGTTTTGAGGCTCCAACAGCACACCCCCGTCCAACTCAAATCTGAGTAAACCCCCCTCCCCTGGGTACTCACCTTCTTTCACAGCTGTAGGTTTAATAATACAACACGTGCTGTCTGCAAGTTTGGCGGTATTTTTCATCTTAGCATCTGGTCCGAAGAAGAAACTGGCCTCTCGTTCTGCTGACATTGACGAGTCTGAACCATGACATGCGTTCTGAGTTTGATCTGGTGGGAGATTGATTGGAGAATTTAAAAAAGAAGAGATGATTTATGTTTATATTCTGTAAAAGGTGAGCATCTGGGTCATATACCTATTATAATGATCCTATTGAATATGATTCAGTGTTTGCAACTCTCATGGTTTTATTGAATCATGACGAGCATGGAGGGACATAATCAAATCAAGATGATCTTGTAATGATCTTGAGAGATTAAAAAGAAATTGCTTTTAAAATTAAGTTCCCAGATAGCAAAGTTTACATGTAGTTGGCCAAAGCTGGGCCAATGTTAGCTGATTACGTTGGGCCAACATTGGCGAAATGACATCGGGCCCATATCATTTTGTCCATATATAGGGCCAATATCGATACAATGTATTGGCTTGATGTTGGACCACCATCGGCATTCTGTAGGCTGAATGTTGGGCCAATATATGTTGGAAAACCAGCATTAAAGTTTAATCAGGAAATTAGTTTCAAAATCTTTAGTTATTGCGATCAATTTTACCAAGTGGGATTCTCCCATTTGGTGAAGAAGTTGCACCCTTCCAAAATGATGAGAGGACATACAAAAAAGTATGTCTTGCTTTGCTGCTTTGTATAACACAGGCATTGCAAGAATACAAGTATACCGTATGCTCAAATACTATATCAATTTGCTACTAAAACATACATAATTTCTGTGGTGTTTTTGTTCATTTTGTTTGCATATTTCACTTCAAAACCTTGAACTCAAATTCATGTATTTGTAGAAAGTTTAAATTGAGGTAGAAACTACCCTAAAATAACTGAATTTGCATGAAATTAACTCAAACTAGAATTTTACCTGGCCAAATAAAATCGGACTATATTTTGCTATCTGGGTTATTCCTAAGAAAGATATGGATCTTATAATTCTTCAAAAACTTGGAAATTAATGTATTGGGCCCAGTTTATTATGAGTTCACAGGTAGTTCACAAGTATCTGATCTTAGAGGACTGATTATCCCTATGAGAGGAGTAATACCACAAACAAAGAATAAAAGAAGGCGTTAACTCATTTGAATTTAATTCTACAATCATACATAAAATCATCTCATAAAACATGGGGCACAAATCCAGCCCTTACAGGCTTACACAGTGAGGTGCTTGGCTCCTTGATTGCTCTAGAATACTATTAGTTATCCCCTGTTTGTTCATGCAATATGAGAAAATATTAATGGTTTGGGTTATTATCACACAAGGCTTTCAAGCCAAATGTGATACGAACCCAAACCATAAATATTTTTTGTATTGCATGAAAACAAACAGGGAGTAACAAATTTATCACTAGGTAAGCATTGATCTTTATAGGAAAAGCTTGAAAATGCCAAGAAAACTGATTGAAAAATATATCATTTTATATTGTTTTTCAATATTGCAATTAAATTTAAGTTTGTTTTCCAGATTTGACTGACAGCTTTGCGCGCTATTTCTAAGTCACACAATGAGCTGTAGTTGCTCTCGCCCGCACATCAACTGCACGTGCACCTTATAATACAACTATAATGTTCCAAAATCAGTAAAAGATAGACTGGTAAAAGAATATGATACAACTTAATCCTAGAACTTTGAAGTCTTATGCGGTATGAAAATATCCTTTTCAGTTATTAACCAATGAAATTGTTGAATTTTTATCTACTGAGTGATAAAAACATACATTTTCATAATCATCCCTTAAGATGGAGGAACAAACCATTACCTGTTCCAAATTTCGCTCTGATACTGCGTGGTGCTTCACTTCTCGCTCTACTACTGTCTGTGGGTCCCAATAATGATCGGAATGCTTTCACTGTGTTCTCCCCCATCAATTCTAATGCCATTATTGTACCACTAGTCATAAAACGCACAAGGTTACTGTAATAGAGAAAACAACCATAGTAAGTTTACTTGTATTGCAAGACCTGTGGACATGTCTGAAGGGGGAAGTTGATAATTGTTTCAGTGAGGCTTGTTTCAGGCCGGTCCAAAATATATTGTTTCAAATTTGGTAGGTCTGAAAAAAGTTTTTAAGTCGATTTGAGAAAGTGACAAGAAGAAATAAAGGAATTTGTTTTTGGCTTACAGCATCCCATTTTATTCTCAATTTCTTCCCTTTTGTCTTTCTTCCCGCCCCTTTTCCCCTTCCATCTTCTTTTTTACCCTTTCCTTTTCTCCTTCTTTCCTCCCCTTTTTCCCTTTCTTTTTATACTCTTTTTTCTGTGAGCAACTCTGGCTAACCCGGTGAAGGGTGTCAGGGGGGGGGGGAGCATTCTGCCCCCTGAACCCTTCAAAAAAACCAAACCCCCCAAAAGCCGCATCCTATTCATAGAAAGGATAAACTACTCTTATCTCATATTTTTAACCAAAAAAACCCTTTTCTTTGTTTCTGCAGCTATAAGACAACCTTTTTCAAATCTGAAGAAAATCTACTTTTGAATGCACTTAATCCTTGTTTTGGGGTACGGTATGGTAACCTTATTTAAAGAGTATATGCAAAGCTTGAGCGACTTACTCATAGAATGGTTTTCCTTCATGTTCTGCATAGAACGCCTCTGCGTCATTCCGTGATAGTCTAGTCATCTTAGCGTTTGTGATATAAAACCCTCCAGAACAAATCATATCTATTATAGGTCCTGGAAAACCACACAAATGGAAATACAAAAGTTAAAGACTTGGTTATATTATCAGCTTACATGCTTGTCAAATTTGTTTCGCAAGGGAGGCCTACAGGCCAACCCTCGCTCATCAGAAGCTAGTAGCAGAATGAACATTACATATTTTACCAATACATATTGATTAAAGATACAGTCCATAGGAAGGATATCTCAAAGCAGTCTATAAAATATATATATCATAAACATGTTAAGTGTCACAGAGTTAAGTACCATAACTCCCACACGTTTTAAAAACTTCCTTCAAGGAAATTGCCCCTGGCAATCAATCACTATGTCAAAAATGTCTAGTTTTAAATGCCTTTACGCCTTTACACTGGGAAAATTATTCATCCTCACACAGTACTTACCAAATTTGGAGATTGCATCTGGTTTAATCATGGCCAGAGTTCTGTGAATGATGTGGGAAAATTTGAATTAATCAAAAATACAAGTTTTACAGGACACTTTTACATATTTAAAGATTTAAAAAACGTCCAACAATGCGGAAAAGGAACTTGTCATGTGAGTGCAAGAAAGTCATATCTGCAATTGCTGCCATTTGTCATAAATTTGGATTGCACACTTTATAATCTCCAGTCTTGGGTCAGTGGTTCTTGAAATGAAAGAACTTGAAAGAATCATTTCAAGAACCACTGACTTACGACAGGTACATTTTTGAGAGATTTTTCACATTCTTGTGACAAGGCATGAAATAAATAGGCAGCCATTGCAGATACGACTTTCTTGCACTTACATGACGAATTATGAATCAAAGTGTCACTTAAACAAGTTGTAAAAACTTTCAACAAGGTCTAAACTTTTAAAACTCTTCTGCAAATCAAGAAAATTGATACCAGTACCTAAATATCACAATTTAACCATATTCTGTGCTACTTTAATGCAAGCATTAGTAATGCAAATTCAATTTTTATACAAGGGCCTATTTGTGTACAAACTGAAAAATGAGAGAATCTACATAGATTCCTGTCATTTTATTTCCAAGCATCCTTTTGAGAATAAATTTTTTCCTGAATCTTTTTCTGACCCTGAATATCAAAGTTCACCTACTTTTCCTTGCGAACACTCAAAGCTTTCCTGGTAAAATCGTCTGCATAATCCACTAATTTTAGCTGCCTTGAATGAAGATTGATAGTACTGCCAACAAAAAGATCCTCAAATCGCACCGACTCGCATTTAGAACGTTTCAGGAAGATGCGTCTGTTTTTGATGTCATACTGAAAAAGATAGAAAATTGTATATTTAATTCTTTAACCAACAATCACAGTGGGCAATCCATGCATTATGGGGCGGGGGAAAGAAGACATCAGGACCTTCCCATCATACCTTGCTTCCAATGGGATTTTTGTACAGGTTTTAATGAGAGAGTTTAGGGGTGCAATCATCAGACCTCATCCCAATCTGGCATTTCAGATATGTTTTATCCTTAAACCCTCTCATAACAACCCATACAAAAAATCCAATTGGAAGCAAGGCATGATGGGAAGGTCTCGATGTCTTCTTTTGGGTGGGGGTTTGAAATCTTGAAAAATTGTAAAAGGGAGGGAGTTCACATTTTTCAACTTTAAAGGCTAGGGTGGATTGATATAAAGAGTGGAAGAAAACTATTTAGGGCTGGGTTTTTCAGGCTCCTGCGTTGTGCAACTAATATATATTAACAAAACGAAATGGAAAAAATAGGAATAACCTCAAGTGATGCGCTATTTCAGTAATGCTTTTGGGTGTCAGTCTACAACATTACCAGGGCACCAGAAGTGGATGTACATTTAGAACCATATTATAAATTGCTAAAAAAAGGTGGGTTTCAGAATTTACAAAGATCCTCAAATCGTATTTAGAACGTTTCAGGAAGATGTGTCTGTTTTTGATGTCATACTGAAACAGATACAAAATTGTATATTTAATTCTATAACCAACAATCACAGTGGGCACACCCTTGTTTCTTAAGCAGGTAAATATAGGACATTTAATAAACTAGCCCGAGTCATAAAAAGATACAACCATGACAAGGTAGCTCTATGCATGGAAGAAGTATCCTGTAAATTTCATGCAATCAAAAAATTGCGTTTGTTTGCTAGAGGCAAAAATAGGTCTAAAAATGGCTAAAAATAGAGGGTTATAGCGCCCTCTATAACCATTTGCCCATTGACTTCTATGTAAAATGCCATTTTATAAAAAGTAGTGTATCTTGAAAACGCAATTTTTTCATGTTCTAAAACTTTGGAATAATTATCAAATAGTAAATGTCTATTACTCTATACATATTTCGTATTATGACACGGGCGATTCAAAATAAAATGTCCGCCAAAAACAAAGGTGGGCAGTCCACACATTGCAATTCTCGCTAGCCAGTTGTTTAGTTCTCGGACTGTTAAATATGAGCTGTATTGATTGTTTCGCGTTAGAGTCCAGCTGGAGCTGAGTGTGCAAAAACTGTATATTCTATGAGGGTGTGAATTGCTCAAGCTATATTTTGTAGGGTTGCACCAATTAATGTAGGCCGCAGTAAGCCCTTTGGGCCCCAGGGAGTCCAACAAGAATTGGCATTTCCTGATGAGGGACAGCTACTCTGAAACCACATTTACTCACCATTTCAACTGTGCTATCACTAGGGTAGTACAAGAATTGGTATTTCCTGATGAGGGACGGCTACTCTGAAACCACATTTACTCACCATTTCAACTGTGCTATCACTAGGGTAGTACAAGAATTGGTATTTCCTGATGAGGGACAGCTACTGTGAAACCACGTTTACTCACCATTTCAACTGTGCTATCACTAGGGTAGTACAAGAATTGGTATTTCCTGATGAGGGACAGCTACTCTGAAACCACATTTACTCACCATTTCAACTGTGCTATCACTAGGGTAGTACAAGAATTGGTATTTCCTGATGAGGGACAGCTACTCTGAAACCACGTTTACTCACCATTTCAACTGTGCTATCACTAGGGTAGTACAAGAATTGGTGTTTTCTGATGAGGGACAGCTACTCTGAAACCACATTTACTCACCATTTCAACTGTGCTATCACTAGGGTAGTACAAGAATTGGTATTTCCTGATGAGGGCAGCATTAGTGTCATACCACTCTGCTTCAAAGGCATAGCGTGCGCTTTCAGCCTGTCAAAAAAATAAAAAAATCATTGTTGATTTAATGTCAAAATTAAAGCTACACATACCCGGTAATACTTAAATTCATGATCCACTTTTCATTCTCTGTCAACTCTATAAAAAATGGGGTTTTAAGTAGTAAGAACACTTGACTGGCATATGTTACAAACCCCAAACCTTTCTTTTGAATATGGTTGCATTTTTTATATGAAACGCAAGAAAATGTGTTATTTTCTAATTATCGTACTACTGTTGGGGCCGACAGTAATTACAACTCAGTTAAACCTATGTTACATGTATGTTATCTAGAGTATTTCAAAATCATGTTGAGGGTGCTGTAACATTTTGAAAAACTGCCAGTGGAGGGTTTTTTTTAATTTTATTTTAAACAGAATTGAAGAAAACAGTAAAGATTTTGTAAATGGGGATACTAGGCTGATTGGTCTGTAGTTTTTTATGTCCGTCTTATCACCTTTTTTTAAACAGGAGGATCACTTTGGCCTCCTTCCAACATAACATAATTTTCCTTTCCTCCAGAATTTTTTTGTAAAGTTTGGTGAGCACTATGGTTGTTTCACTGCCACCAATCTTTATGATGTCGCTTGTAATGTCTGTTCCCGGCGCTTTGTTATATTTCATATCTTTAGTCGCTACTTCTACCTCTCTCTCTGTTATTTTAGGTAGGGCTGACTGATTCGGTGACACTATCTTTGGCATAGTCTCATTGCTTTTTGAACTGTAGAGTTCTTGATAGAAGTCAGAACAAACATTTAGAATTTCTTGTCTATCATTTGTTATTGTGCCATCTTTTTGTTTCATCTGGTGCATTCTAGTTTTCTTGCGATTCAACTTGTTTATATGCTGTGCTCCTCTTCCACTTCTAAGGATAGATTCTATTTTTTCCTTTCTCTTTCTTCTACTCCTTTGCCTCCTCTTTTTCCGGGCAGTCTTTACAAGCTCAGCATATTCAACCTTTTGAATCCTAGTTTTGTTCTGTATTTCCCTTAGCTCTTTTCTTCTCCAGTCCAAGTCTTCAATCACTTTGTCCTCCTTGGTGGTCACATTCATTTTCTTGCCTTGACCAGTCAGCCTATTATCCCATGTTTACAAAATCTTTACCAGAGTATAATACAAAAAAGGATCAAAGGCCTACTTGTGAACAGGCAGGCATTCAGAAGTGAATTCTCAACAATCGACCACCTACATATGCATGTACATGCCTTAAACCAAGCAATTGAAAAGGCAAATGAATACAATCTGAAGCTGTGTGTGGGTTATATTGATTATGAAAAGGCATTTGACTCTGTGGAACACAAAGACCTTTTCACAGCACTTCGTAAAGTTGGCATAAGTGAGGGATATGTTCAATTATTGGAAGACATCTACACAAATACATCAGCAAAAATACACATAGAAAATGATGTTTCAAATACCATTAGGATTGAGAGAGGGGTGCGACAGGGAGACACCATGTCGCCAAAGATTTTTACCACGGCTATGGAAGCTATATTCAGAAACCTAGACCTAGATGAACGAGGGTTGGAAGTGGATGGCGAGAAACTAACAGACCTGCGCTTTGCAGATGACGTAGCGCTCATCACTTCATCAGTAAAAGACATGGAAATACAACTCAACGACCTCAACACAGAAAGCAAGAAGATTGGCTTATAAATCCATAAGGGAGAGACAAAATATATGACCAACTTTCAGTCAGATGAAATCATAACAGTAGAAAATGACCCAGGTACATGTACAAATACCTGGGTCAAACGGTGATGTTAGATGAACACACCAGAGAAGAAGTTAAGATCAGAATAAAGGCCAGGTGGAGTTGTTTTGGACGATACAAGGACATTCTGTGTGACCAGAAGCTACCTATGTCAATTACAATGTAGGAGGAGAATGTTTGATCAGTGTGTCATGATCCCAACAATGACATATGGGGCTGAAACATGGACAACAACAAAACAGTTAAAACAGAAACTCATTGTCACCCAAAGAGCCATGGAAAGGAGAATGCTAAATATTACAATCCGGGATAAAATCAGAAACACAGAAATCAGAAAGCAAACACAAGTTAAAGACATCATCCTCAAAATCAAAGAAGCTAAATGGAGATGGGAAGGGCACCTTACGAGGAGAAATGACGATAGGTGGACAAGGCGTATGACAGAGTGGCAACCTAGAAAGGGGAAGAGAGGCAGAGGCAGACAGAAACGAAGGTGGAGGGATGACATCACATCATATGCAGGAAATACATGGACCAGACTGGCACAGGACAGAAAACAGTGGAAAAGTCATGAAGAGGGAGCTCTTCATTCAGCAGTGGATGAACACAGCCTGGTGAGAAGGTGAGAAGAAAACAGAAAGCTTTAACTTCAATACTGTTCAGGTTCAATGGATAAAAAAAAAATATTTATTTTCTTGAACAATAACTTTCAAATGATTACCAAACACAAGCGTATTTTTGTTAGGTGCCCCTGCTAAATTTGAAAATGGGTCAAAACATGTAGAACTGTGTTCAAATTTTCCATAGAGGAGCCCATTTTTGACATTATTTGGTTGAATTGTATATTGTTTTCATCAACTTTGCCATTTGTCTTATTAACAGTTTACTGTACTATTTTTTGATATGTTAGTTACTGTAATGTGCATGTGTGGAAGAAATAAATTATGTTGTAAGACCCCTCATTTTGAAGGAGATTTTAATTTTATACAGGTCTTTTAAGTTAAGACAAATCAAAATTTTACAACTTTAAGATGAACATTTTGTGAACGTCCTTAGCCTTAGCTATTGTGAGATTTTTAAAATGCTGAAAATGCTTGTACCTTGAAAATAAATAGTCAGAATCAAGTGGAACTTAAACATTTATGTACTCTTTTTACATTTATCATGTACTCTTTTTATTTTTTTATTTTTTTTTGGCAATGCTGGGCTGGGGTTCGACCCAGTACTGGTTCGACCTACTCCTAACTATGAGTTTTCCTATGACGGAGGAGAGCAATGTTGTTCAATGTAGGTTCAACCTACAAATGTAGCCTCAACACAGGCCTTCCGATGTACATACATCTATTATAGGCCTGAGAGAATCGAGGTGAATATTTGCTAAGTTCAAAGTCATGATTTCAAGAAATTGGAAAAAGGTCAAAACAATTTGACCATTAATTAGGGAGGACAAATGCAGGAGTAAACATTCACAAGAATGAGGTACTTGATCATTATAATCAATACTTTAAAAAAGATCAACCAAAGACGGGAAAAAATCACTTACTGCAAATGCAGCACTAGAACCGTATTCTACAACGTGGTAAACAAAAACATTTTCCATACGCTAGTTCAACCAGCAATCTGGGTTACAAGTTTGACGATGCTCAACTACCGTGTGACGTACGATCGTCCTATGGTAGCTATAACCGAGCGGTTCTTTATATCAAGTCTGGTTTGACTTAGTTATAATACTCAATGTAGACACAGATATATTTGTAATATCTATTCAACAATTAAATTCTTTAACTTCTGATGACACTTCACTATGCCGGAGTTGGCTGGCATAGAACTTCACTCATTCGTAGTCAGACATCAACTGATTTTACTTTAAAACAAATTTTAGTCAGGGAAGTTTCTCTTCCTTCCACATTAAAATAATTAACCAATGAGATAAGTTTAAACTATTTACATCATGAATTAAAAGTCACTGGTTTCACTAATATTAAACTTTTGACCAATCACCAGTTAATATAATTTGATCCAAGTCCAACTTCAGGATGCTCAACTTGGCAGGAAGTTTAAAACCACATAATCCCAGCTCATCTCATAAATCTGGGAGGACTTCCTTTATAAAACCAAAATATGTCAGGGTATCAATTTAAACAATGCCACCAGATTACAGATGGCTACTTTCATTATCATTTACTTAGAATTGGTATAAATGATCACAACTTGAGAATGTTTTTATTTTCTTAATAATTT
>JXSR01S033057.1:77389-89738 GCA_000969725.1 Ophiothrix spiculata | reverse complement strand
ACTCTGGTGTCGACACTTTACAGAAAGATTTAGACACACTCTCATTATGGCAAGACACCTGGCAAATGAAATTCAACGCTCAAAAATGCTTTGTTTTAAAATTATCCCATAAAAAGACTCACACTGCTCATGTTTATAAACTGGGCCAATCAATCTTAGAAGAGACCGACTCGTACTTGGGCGTCAACATCACTAACGATCTCAAATGGGACAACCATATAAATCAAATAACAGCGAAAGCTAGACGCGTTCTTGGTGTCATCCGCAGGAATCTACATCCCTGTACTAAAGATCTCAAAGCTACTGCATATAAGACTCTGGTGCGTCCACACCTCGAATATTGTTGTTCGGTGTGGGATCCCCACAACCAAGGACTCATACTGAAATTAGAATCTGTTCAGCGTCAAGCAGCAAGATTCGTATGTCGTGATTATGATAGATATAGTAGCGTCACCTCAATGCTTGAATCTTTGAAATGGGACTCCCTCCAATTAAGACGATGTGTTAGTCGCCTAACTCTAATGCATAAAACTGTTCAAGGTCAGGTTGCCATACCAGCTGAATCTCTCCTCACCCCAGTCACCCGTTCCACCCGCTGCAACAACAGTAAAGCCTTTATCAGACCCAGAGCAAGTAAGAACTGCTACAAAAACTCTTTTATTCCAAAAACAATCAACGAGTGGAATACCCTTCCAGAGACTATTGTAAATTTACCAACACATGAACTATTCAAGGAGAATGTTTTCAACCACTTCAGAACATCTCAACCTCTCAACTAAATAAACATCAAGCGCACTCACAACCCTTCGCGTTTTGCTTCAACTTATGAAGCGTTGCGGAGTATCTATCAAAGTCAAAGTCAAATTTTAGCCAGCACTAACAGTTGCCTGGTGACAACCTAAGCTTGCTAGCAATGTTAGTTGTTCCGAGATGTTCCCTCCATGCTGCATGAACCGAAATGATCATGGCTTTTTTCACGGACCCGGAAGTTGGTTTCATCCTTCATGTAAGACGTCATGAAGTTAGTCTAGCATGAAATCTGTTGTTAACACATAGATTGATTATTTAGCGATTTATGAGTATTTTGAAGCAGTAGTCTAGCTCATGAATATCTTACATGAAGGTAAGACCTGGAAGTTGACAAGCACCAAACTAAACAACTTCCAGAAACCTTTGTCAATTATTTCCGTAAACATAACCAAATTCATAAGTATCAAACAAGAAATTCAGAAAATTATAGTATTTATAATGCTAAAAAAATGTATGCCGACAGAGCAATTAGAATCAAACAATTTAGATCAATTATGAAAACTATGAACAATGTTTGATCTTATAAATGAGCTTTGTTTGGTTCTTGGTATTTCTTGTTCATGTGATAGTTATTTTATTTTTGTGCTGTAATTTAAATATGCAACATAGGCCCTACTAGTACTTAAGTGTTTCAGGGGGTAACCCTTTCAGGCCTTTACTGGCCTTTTGTTATCTCCCCAATATCAGTTTGTTACATTTTATGAAATGTCTGTAATTTTATGATATTGAAATAAATTTGATTTGATTTGATTCAATTATTGTTATTTAGTGTTATTTTACAAAATATAGTCAGGCTGACAATTCAGGATAGCTTCGAAGCAAAATTGGTTTGCCCACAGGCACAGAGATTCATGGCATTGATCTGAATGTGCATGCGTTGTATCAGCAAATTTCTCAGATCAGAAAACTCAAGTTGAATAGATTCATTAGGTTTGTAGAATATCAATGAAAACATATATGTACTAGGCCTGCAATAAAAAAAAAACCCAGTGAATTATTTGGAATATAAACTCACAAAATATTTTGTCCTACTCGTCAGAGGACTTCATCAGATCTGGTCATCTGATCCACTTTCCCTGAGCGGTTACAACGGATTTCAAAAAAACATAGGATAAATACGGCCATGAAACCTCACAAGACTCTCAGGCAAACTTTAGTTCATCCGAAGGACAAACGTGACACGATCAAGACGGGGAATTGTTTGAAATAGATTGCAAAAACTGTGACCTTAGTTATGTAGGTGAAGCATCACGCATGTTCGGTACACGCTTATCGGAACTGAAGTTTAAAAAGCCAGTGAGAAAAGATCACTAGCATGCCCAAAGAGGGGGCCGGGGGGCACGTGCCACCACCCCCCCCCCCCCCAGTCGGGCGTGCCAGTCTGGGGAAAAGTTCCGTTCGGGTAAATCAGGGATCTGGACTAACTCCCACGAACGAAGCCCTCACGAATATCATGATTATTAGCAAAATAGCGAATTTTCTGATTTTTTTTCATGTCAAAAAAGTCCTTTACTTTTTCATAGACTATTTTTGCTCGCAGATTTTTGGGCCTTAGTTGTGTAATTACCCCAGTATCCCCGTCGTTTCGAAGATACTGGAGGGAAAGCCACTGGAAACCGCCCAAACCGACGTTAGGAACGAAAATTAAAGCAAAACGTGATAGCATAACATGTATTCACTGGTGGCACCAAGGAAAATATAGCGGGGAGGTGGCACAACTTTTGCGTCCCCTATCCCCCAACTTTCAGTCATTAACGAAATTATCAACACTCATATTTAAGTTTCCACTTTTTAGATATTCAAACGTAAATATTAAAAACATTTGCGCGCTTCGCCCGTTCATCTAGATTTTTTTCTCCATTTTTAGATACCGTATAGCAAATTTGTTTCAAAATTGTGCGCGCTTCGCGTGATTTTTAATATTCTATAAAATTTGCTTCGCGCGTTTATCTCCATTTTAGGTATGTAGCAAATTTGTTTTAAAATTTTGAGTGCTTTGCGCGATTGTCAATATCATACCCCTCCCATGATGTCATTCGGGGGAAACCAAATCTTGTGCCCCCACAGTCACAAAATCCTGCACACGCCATTGGAAAAGATATATACTAGATCGGAACGGAGGGCATCGGTAAAAGAGCAAACCAAATCGGTGATATCAGATCACGTCGCACAAGCCAACCACGTTATAGATTGGGACAATCCCAAAAATCTTTGGAAAGGAACATGACCGGAAATCTAGAGAAATACGGGAGGCAATGGAGATCCGAAAGAGAGGAAACAAGACCATGAACTGGGAGGAGGGCACCTATTTTTTGTAGTCACATCTACATGTATGATTCCCTCCTGACGACTGTGAAGAAGTCTAAGAAAATCAATCAGACGAAAGTTCCCCGGGAAAGTGGATCAGATGACCAGATCTGACGAAGTCCTCCGATGAGTGAGACAAAATATAATGGAGTTTATATTCCAAATAATTCACTGATTTTGTCAAACTAAATATGTTTTCATAAAAAACTCAAGTATTGTAATCCACACGGAGACTAGCCACTTCGATTTTTCAAGGTTAGGCCAAAAAAAAATAATTGTTTGATTGGCGTAACATAGAAAAAAAAATAGGGTAGGTAGGTCGGATTTTGGCACATATACAAAAACATCTTCACTTTTTCTGTAACATATCTTTTATTTGTCATTTTGAATGTCCTGCAAGCCATATCTTGGGCTCCAATGAATCGATTCCCATCAAATTTGGGATTTGGAGGTTTTTTACCATGCTCAAAAAAATAAAAATATCTAGGGTCGTGGTAAAATTAGGGTAGGTCGGGTTATGCCAATCAAACAATTTTTTTTTAGGCCTTATGTAAGTCATCAATGAATAAAATTGTAGATTCATGTCTACAGATAAACAATTTTGTTGAACTATTCGATTGTAGATATTGTTGATCTATATTGAAAGGCTATCTATCAAATGGAAGGCTATATTAATTTTCAATTTTGTTATTTTCAGATGCCTGTCTTAGATGTCAAACCGAAAATAAACAAGAGGAGTGTGTAGGTATGTATCAAATTGTTGGCAAATATGACCAGTGTTTAAATTCAAAACGACTAGCCTAGATTTCACTTAGAATTGAAAACTTATGGAAATGATCTAAATAAAACTTAGAAGTAGTGTAAAATCCAAAAAAGTACAAACATGTACACAGAAATGGTTCAAATTGAGAGAGAATTAATTTCAAGTGTAATACATCATTCTGTGATGGTGGTGTGACTAGGGTATATCCTAAAGTTGTACCTCAGATGGATTTACCAGATAAATGATCAAACAAAGCTCATGGATATAATTTAAAACCAGAATTGGTCTTAAATACTGGAATGATCAAAGAGTTTTAGGAATTTCTTTTAGGGGCACAGTCCTTGGATGAAATCAAATTCAGCATGATCTATTTGTGTTGGCCAATCAGGTTAATGTACATATACTATGTTAGGCCTAGCAAAATAATTTATTTGTTTCCGGTAACCCTTCTTTCCAAAAAACGACACTCTAAAATAAAATTTTCAAAAAAACAAATATTACGCACTTTTCCCTAGTAGGTATATCAGGAGATGGTCTCCTTACAATACAGCAAATATTTTGAGAACTGATGACATCCTTCTTGTGATCAGATATCCTGAAAATATGTATAGTGAGCTCCAAATCTTTTAAAAAGCAACTTAATAATGTTTTCAGAAAAATTTGCCATTCCTGTTGCTCTTAAAATATTGTTTCACCCAAAAATTGTATTGAATTCTCTTCCCTCTTTCCTTCCCAAAATGTTTGCAACATTTTACCAAAAACAAATAATTTGTTTCAATTGGCCATACATAAAGAAATGGCATCATGGACTTACCCTACTGGAAAGTTATTGAACTTGCTGATTTTGTAAAATTGTCTGCCTTCTGATTGGTTGATTTAAATGAAAGTTAAAGGAATGTGGTTAAAGGAACAAAATGGAACATAGCTAAGCTACTGAATTTCACATGGGGTTATGAGAAAAATATGAGCAATATTTTAGTACCAAAATTCCAAAAAGAAACAGTTGAAGCAATCAGACCATGCTCCTTTAACATCATATTAACCTGCATATTGTCCCTGCTAATGTGTGGGGAATAAGGTTTGTCCAAGGTTTGAAAGAAAGGCAATAAACATAATATGAAATGGAAACCTTTCTATCAGATAACCATTTGTATTGCAATAATTTTGTTTTCTCTAATTTTAAATCTAAGCTTTCTCCTTTTAACTCTGGTTTATTTTATTTCAATAACTTAACCATCCATCTGCTGTGTTTTATTTCAGTGGTTTGGGGAGAATGCAACCACTCATTCCACAATTGCTGTATGTCACTGTGGGTGAAACAGAACAACAGATGTCCACTCTGCCAACAAGAATGGATGGTTCAACGAATCGGAAAATAACAAATCAGTCATAGGACTGGGAATTTAATAATATTATGTTGATAATTGAAAGGACAGAATTTGAAACTGGTTTGCACATAGAGGACAAATATACGGTGGAGTCAATTATTCCTGATCCCAGCTCCTGATATGAGCAGACTCCAAATTATGGCTACAAACTGCTCAGTTTGAAGGAGTTTTTGCTTTATACAATGTAAGAACCTACAAAAACAACAAACTTTTGACATTCATCCTGGACATACCAACTGTGTCATCTAAGATCCAGGTTTCAAAAAGAAGTTCAGCAATCTCCTGTTTATCATCATCAGCCATGCAGTTTTGGCCATAGACTCGGTAACCTACAATGTATTATTGCACTACTACATCTAAAACTGGCGGTAATTGTAAACACAAACGATGCAATCATTGGCCCATGAATGAAATTAGTCTTGACAATTGCCCCTTTCATTTAGTGATTGTTTCTGCACGATTGTCATGCTCTATTGATTTATCAATAAATTAATACGATTTATCATGCATTGTGAATTTATTTATAACTTTTCTCTGGTTCAGCACACTGTACAGGTGATAGCTGACCATTGTGGCCAAGCTATCAACCTTCATTCCTTCTTAAGCAACATTTCAGGTCCATATTGCAACCACAATCTCTTTGGACACTGAACTTTGAGCCCATATTTGAACCATCCCAGCATGGATCAGCTCCTGATGAGTTTTATATGTGTTTCTTCAAGACAATTAGCAGTTACTTCCTTCAAAGGAATTTCAAGCACACATAACAATAAGTTTTAGAAAGATAGACCTTCCGAACTGTAAACTGGCGCTTAATTTTACTAATAGAGCTAACTTAAAGCAATACTATAAGGTGTTAAAAATGAAGCGCCCCTGTCACCCATGACTTTTGATTTTTTGAGCTTATTGGGTTTGTTTTTGGTAGATATGAATACCCTCCAAATGATTTGGCTCAAAGATGCTTACTTTTTCTGTTATGGTCATTTGTTGAATTAAATTCGGGATCCCCAATTTAATTCCACATGTATTAGTATAGGAAAGCATGCACATGCTTTTTATCCATTTTTTTATGTCAAAACAATTTGTTTCACAAAATACACTTGAAAATGCTTTTAGATAGTAACATTCCTCCATTTTATGCTGTTTTTACTATAAACCATTTTTAATCAAAATCTTATAGTATTGCTTTAACTCCTTGGTTATAATATCATAAAAACACATAAAACGAGACTGATATTGTGGGAATGGTAAAAAGGCCCGAAGGGACCATCCCCTGCAGGACACTGTTTCAACCACACAAAATAAAAGCAAAAGGGGACAAAACGCATACAAAAACCAAACAAAGCACAGGGTTAGGCATGCCAAAAGCCAACAAACTCAGTTGTAACTAGCAAGAATATTGGATTTATACACATTTCTAAAATGTTTTACAGTCTGTCATTGTTTTATATTTGAATCTAATGTATTCCATAAGCTTGGACCAATTGTGCGAACTGCACGGTCAGAAAACTTTTTCTTTGTTTTATTAATGATATAGTCTGATGAATTTCTTGTTTGATATTTATGGACTTGGTTATTTTTGATAAAGTATTCTGTAAAAACACTTGGGAGATGCTTTGTTTGGTGTTTGTACATAAATATACCTAGTTCCAGTTTAAATGTATCGCATATATTTAGTACATTGTGTTTTTTAAACAAAGGCGCTGTATGACATCTATAATGTGCACATGATATTGTTCTGATAGCTCATTTTTGTAACTTAATGACTTTTTCTAAGTAACTTTTACACGTATTACCCCAAATAAGAATACCATAATTAATGTATGGTAATATTAAAGTACAATATAATGAATGTAAAATGTATTGTTTCATTTAGTTTTTAAATATCACTCTTGGACATGTTTCTCTTGAGTTATCTACCTCAAATAGAACTCATTGGATTGAATTTACCCGGTATAAAGCTGAATAAAAGCATCAGTGTCATTCAGCTACGAACTAGAATTTATGGTTACCAGCACCATTAATACGAATAGACTCCTTAATGGGGTATGCATGTCATGCAAGTACTGTGTATCATTGATTGATTGAATTCAGAGATGGCCAATTTTGTCTCTAATTTCAGCATTTCTTTGTTTCTGACAAAACAATCACATTGGTAAGTTTGTATGGGCATGCTGTTCCTATAATTCAACCCAAAAATTGTCATATAGGCCTATGGGATAAAGTGAAATTTCCAAATCAGATGATGGCCATTCCCTTTAAGCTACGCTATATGTGATGGCTCACTCCGAAAGGGGGGACTTTGCAGGTGATATCAATTTTGATTAAATCATTTCATCTGTAGTAGCATTTTCTAAGCTTTAAAAAGAGACATAGTTGAAATTGATCAAGGCGATCAAATATTACAACAGAAAATCTGCTGGAAATTCTTATTATCTTCTTTATTTTTTGCTGCCTATTTTCAGCTATTTCTTGAAAAGTGTTCTGGCCCAAAGCAGCTATTTCTTGAAAAGTGTTCTGGCCCAAAGTCCCCCTTTTCGGGGTGAGTCATCATATGAGAATAGCCAACTTTAATATTTGTAGCTCATGCATTTTCAATTGTATTGTATATAAGTACCTTCAGAATCTGGGGACACACAAGTGACACTTATTAGCTCAATGGTCAGCGACGTAGCTAGGGGGGGCAAGGGGGCAAGTTGCCAAGGGCGCCAAATCGCCCCTACATGAAAAATAATTGGACCAACACCAGGGGACATACTGCTGAAATTAGCAAATTTTTGCCTAAATTATTTGCGTGCTCCGCGCGCCCTTAAGATTTCGGTACTTTTAAGCTTAAATTAGTAAGTATAACTGCAAAAATTTTGCGCGCTGGAAAAAATTTAGGCAAATTTTAGCAGAAATTACCCATTTTAGCCAAAAAAGAGGAGTTTTTCCAAGCTGTTGGAAATTTTTTTCGGAGGGGGGGGGGGCGCCGCCAGTTTCAATTCTTGCCCCGGGCGCCAGACACCCTCGCTACGCCGCTGTCAATGGGACAGGAAACTGTCCACAATTTGCTTGTGCAAAAAGGTGTTTGTCCATCAAGACAAGATGCACTAAAACAGGCATTTATTTATTGTGCTTCAACTGAAAATTATCATATTTGGAAAAGCTTTCGCTTTGAAACTTAGCAACTGAAAATCTTTTGCACACAAAAGTTTTCAATTTCTGAAGTGAATTTACATGCTAACTATGATGGGTGGTGATAGTATTTGGCCAAAGTCTTTGATATTGCCCTGGGGCCAAAATCCTCTCTTGAAAAGTATACTTCTATAGTCTTTATAGATTTACATGTATGTACAGTTGCTGAGTTACATAGCACATGCTTTTCCAAAATTGATGGGTGGACATTAACCTTAAAACTGTTCTTTGGAGTGACACATCAGACGAGGACCGGGCATCTTGACTGCGTTGTAATGCTGTTCCTTTTCAATTGGTTATATAAATCTAGATGTGTAAATTCCTCTTTATATTTAAACAAAGTTCTCTACATGTTTGCAATGTACATTATGTATCATGGTGTATGTGAATAAATCAATGTTTTTCAGTACATTTTTTATGTGTTGTTACTGAAATGACTTTGAGACAGCAAGCTCACAATAATGAATAGACTGGAATCAATCAACTTTTCTCAAAAACAAAGTGTTACAGTGGAAACTCATATAACAAAGTTGTTAGGGATACTTCTTTATATCCAAAACTTTGTTATATCAGGTTTTAAAAAAATAGTATTATGGCACATAAAAAGTACTTAAACATGACTTAACTTATAACAAATTTCATTATGAGTTTCCACTGTATATTATAGGCTGCGATCACAGTAGTGCTCAGTATATGATATCCGCTATACACTCCCGGGGATGATGCTCATATTTCAAATATTGACAGGTAATAATTCCCATCACAAAAAATATGAGTGCCTCCCCTATTCGCGTATAGCAAACATTGTATACTATATACTTATGTGATTGCAGCCTTAGAATCACTTTCTTGCATTCACATGACAAACGATGGCTAAAAAATTGCCCGGAGGGGGCACTCAAGTATAATGTTGAAGGCATAGCGTAAACCACATTTTTTCAAAAAAAAACGAAACGGTGATTTCTTTCTGAAGCCCAAATATAGCCTTTTTCCCCTATTAACACATAAATGGGGATTTTACCGTTACCCTAGGCTACTCTAGGGTCTGAAAAAGTACCCCATTTCTTATTTCTTGATAATGGCTGCTTTTGATACCCTAATCAGTGTCACCTGATTCACCCTTCTTTCCTAAAAAACAACCCTGATTCAACTTTTTCTTGGTCATGTTATACCTGCAGCATTATACTTGAGTGGCACCCCCAAGCAACCCCCCGGGGAAAAATTGATTATTGTCTCACGTCCCCTACACATGTTGGATTTCCGCTGGGCGTCCCAGATGGCCAATGCTGAACATGAATTTTATTTCCTATTTTCTTTTTTATCTTTAAAATAGGCAAAAATATTCAAGCGCCTGGTGCCTTTTGTTGAAATCCAAAAGATGAGTTTATTCTATAACAGATCGACAAAAAAGTGCATTCATGATATTTTTGTATGAAGAAATTTGGTAAAATCATTAACAGGCATGAAAATGGACCTTCAAAACAATAGCTGAAAGAGGTCAAAATTTATGCCAAATCCAAAATATAAAAAGGCTGAAATCAGCTAAAAAAAACCTGATAATTTGCAGGCCTGCATTATAGCATTATATTTTGAAAAAATTCAAAATAAAATAAAACAACGCACACTGCATTAGATTGTGAAAATCTCAAGGCACGTAAGACAAACGATCATTTTTTTAACCTAAGATTCCCAGACTTTACTGCAAAGAATTGATTCACAAGATAACTAATTTGCTTATAAATTATGTACATTTATTTTGGTTTCTGTATGTTACAATTTGATACATTTCATTTCCATGAATAGTTGAGTACTGTAAAAGTAGAAATTTTCGCTAGGTTTTTATTTTTCGCGAATTTCGTGAACAGACATCAAATTGTGAAAATAAAAACTTGCAAGTCACTTTTGTATTAGGTTTCTATTGTAATGACATTAAAACCGCTTCATTAAATTCTCTCCAATTTGACTTGATCTACAAAATCACAAAAATATCTTCCCGCGAAAATTTTGACTTTTACAGTAAATCGTTATGCAGCGAAATCCAAAGTCAATGTAACATATGCCTGCTTGTAGTTTGCTTCATAGAAATGAACTACAACTAGCATCTAAAGGCCAAACAAAATTTCCAGGCAATGTAATACAAATCCAGAGTGCAGGGCCCTATTGTTTGTAAATACAAACCCTACCCAGTCTTTTTGTTTACATTATCCCAAAAAATGTATTTGGCCTATGAGTGCATTGCCTTGCCCAAGACAGTAGAAGTATATCAGATCTGTGCAGAGACTGATATACCATATAAACTGGAGTGACTTTCCACACCGGGTGACTTTGAACAAAATTTCCACAATGTGGTTTGTGAAAGACTCGTCTAGCCTGATAGTTTTGTGTATGATTTCAACTAAAAATCAGAGATGGTTGAAATCATTTACAAACCAACATCAGACGAGATGTGTGTTTTGTGAAAAACATCGTCAAAGTTTTGTTCAAAGTCACCCCGATGTTCAAGTCACACCGGTTTACGGTATGTTGATCTCATAGGCCTAATTATCATCCGTGTCTTTTTTCATAGTTAGTTTGAAGAAAGTACAGAAAAGAAAAATGGACTATTCGCTCTCTAATAATTTGGCTAATTTAGGCGATTATACCATGCCTGAAATCAATGCTGCATGAGTGAGAAGTGACCCGGTCCCTGCTCTGTGTTCAGCTCATCACGTGGTACAATTACTTGACTACTTAGTACTACCCAATACGCATCTTACATTTGTCCGCCAAATTGTGCATACGCTACACCTCAACTTCTGGCATGAGGAAGACAAAGCACTATCGTAAGAGTTTCTCAAACCAGGGTCAATTTCACTAATGTTAAAATGCATTGTAAGTTCATTGTATGAATGGAACCAATTCTTCTCTTTTAAGATTACAAAGAGTTGGAATTTTCCCTGTGTAAAATTCCTATACCTAATAATGCATCGCACTCTTATGAAGGGTTTTAATACATCTTTAAAGAGAAATCCAATTACTTTGAACCTATGAAGTGTTAAACGATGGTTTTTACATTTTAGTGAAATCTGCCTAAGTCACTTGTGAGCAATTTTGACCTGATAATATGGTCCAAGGCCATGTGTTTTGAGACTATATGTGTCCTGCCGCGGCAAAAGGGTGCAGTTGTCGGCTCCTACATGTTGCTCATTGTAGCATATATGATGCATACAAATAGCATACATCAAATATGCTACAAGGAGCAACATGTACGAGCCGACAACTGCACCCTATTGCCGCAGCGGTCCACATATATGGTACACAAGCTCAAGCATATTTTAACTTTTCATTGTCCTAATGAATATTTTTGACTAAGAATGCTCCAGGATCATTTTTGACAAATATGCTCCAGGAGCATGTTTCCAATTCAAACATGCTCCTGAAACTGCAGGTTTCCAAATCAAACATGGTCCTAGAGCACATATGTCACATGTTCCAAGAGCACATTTGTCAAATTGGCTTAGAATGCTCCAGGAGCATTTTTGACAAATATGCTCCAGGAGCATGTTTCCAATTCAAACATGCTCCTGGAACTGAAGGTTTCCAAATCAAACATGGTCCTAGAGCACATGTTCCAAGAGCACATTTGTCAAATTGGCTTAGAATGCTCCAGGAGTATTTTTCACAAATATGCTCCACGAGCATGCTTCCAATTCAAACATGCTCCTGGAACATGTTTTCAAATCAAATATGCTCCTTGAGCACAATTGTCACATGCTCCAAGAGCACATTTGTCAGATTGACAGGAGCATTTTTGACAAATATACTACAAGAGCAAGTTTCTAATTCAAACATGCTCCTGGAATAGGAGAAATATGCTCCTAGTTCACAATTGTCAACATACTCCTGAGCTGTTTTAAGTCATACA
>JXSR01S033057.1:24507-39081 GCA_000969725.1 Ophiothrix spiculata | reverse complement strand
CCTACCCTGAACGCGTCAGACGCACTTTTATCATTCAGTAGATATAAATACTGTAATATCATTGGTCATTTGTCATTTTCAAGCAATGAAAGATATTTTCGTATTACTCTGTTAAATTTGCCAGAAGGGTGATACAAAAATTTTCGTAATACACAACTCTGTTACAATATTTAATTTGCGTGCACCATTAAATAACTACGCAATACGAACTATGCATATATGTTATGTTGTCTGTGTAAGAGACGGATCAAAATACCGGTGCTCCAGGGAAATCTGAAATTTACTACGGTACAGTTGAAAATGGAGTCGATTCTTCTTTATGCTACTATCCAACAATCCAACAATCCAAGTGGATCAAAGCGAATAGGATTGTCAACAAACAAGTGAGCCCAAAACACTGGGCGTTTTGAACTGTATTCTCATGAAGAAATACAGAGATAGAAGCAGAAATCTGTTAATACCAAAGTTTACGCTCTAATAAGAAAGCAATAGACGACTTTCGTATGCATTAAGCATCTTGAAAGTACCACAAATACGGGACCTTGTGACGTATCTTGCGCAGTCGAGTTGTGCGTAATGCGCAGAACTTCAAATATGGTAGACTGCGCAAGATACGTCACAAGGTCCCGTATTTGTGGTACTTCTATGCATTATGGGACATACGAAAGTGGTCTATCCGTGTGTTTCTTGAATATTTGCATGAAATGTGACGATGGCCAAGCCCAATTTCAGTATCCGAAATTTACATTCGAAGGAGTTTCAGTGCCAGAAACATCAAGTAAGCTGAAGTAATATTTTTAAATTTTTGTTTCTACTCATGTGAACTGAATGATAAATTTGTTATCCCCTGTTTGTTTTCTCGTATTGCATGAACAAACAGGGGATAACTAACAATATCCTGTCACTAAGCGTGTTGGAACTTTGCATTTTAAATTTGTATGGATGCCCAGTACTATGATTATGTACTATTTGTAGAGTATTTAAGTTCACCAAAAGTGGTTCGTTTTTGTTAATTTTTGTGAAATAAAGCTAAAAAGTTGAAAAAACAAATAGATAAATAGTATGATGAAATCTTAAGATTGACTTAGTGGTATGATAAATTTGTTATTTGGTTCAGCGTCAGTATCAAGTTTTACCCAATTCAGAGTTTCCATCATATCATTTGTTGGTGTCTTAAAATCTGCTGAAAGTATAATCCTAGCTAAATTATTATCAAGAACTTGAACTTTCCAGTGAAAATCAACACTAATATTTGACCAAACAGTACATCCATAGTCATAATGAGGAATAACAAGTGCTTTGGACAACATAATAATAGTCTGTAATGGAAGAAAGTATTTCATACGTTTGATGATACCAGTTCTTTTGGAAATACTTTTGCACTAATAATCAACATGAGCTGACCATGATAAAGTTCTATCAAATTTTACCCCTAAATATTTAAATTCATCAACCCTTTCTATATTGATAGTATCGTAAAACAACTAAATAACATTAAATTTTTCAAGGACACGTTTTGTTCCAAACATCATAAATTTAGTGTTGTCCACATTTAACGTAAGTTTGTTAACATGAAACCAGTCAGCTACTTTACTTAAACACAATTCCAAGTGATTTTTAAGATCATTCATAGTTTTCGCTTTACACATAAGAGAGGTATCATCTGCATACAGTACAGTCATACAAATATTTACAGCCTCAGGCAAACAATTAACAAATATTATAAGAAGTAGAGGACCTATAAAAAGAACCTATTTACAGCCTCAGGCAAACAATTAACAAATATTATTAAAAGTAGAGGACCTTTATATTAAATATACATTGTATCTAATGAGGGCCTGCTTGGAAAGCAGTGCCAGTCACTGAAGCTGTAAATACCCTCAATAAAGAAAGAATAAATTCAAATATGTTATGGGAAATACTTGTGCGCTCAGTGTCATATCCAGGCGAAGCGCAGCTTCGTGCGCTCAGTGTCATATCCACACTGAGCGCACAAGTACCTAACATACCTCCGCTTCACCCAATAACTAATAGTGTCTCTTCTGTCCACTAGACGGAGATTGTCGCCGATCGAGTATTAATGGCTGAGCACCTCGGACTATCATGCACTATGCTATGATCCACTTGGATATGAAAACTTGTTGAATCAAAGAAATACTTTAATAGAATCAAACAAACAAACAAAATCATATTACTTGCTCTAGAAGACAATTTTCAGCCAAATGTGTTTCTTGGGATTCTGTCAGCAGTGTTTCTATTTATTAAACAAGGCAATGCAACACCGGCCTGAGTATCCATGAAAGCACACACATGTAAAGCCTGATATTACTTTGGATATGTTTGACGTTCTTTTCAATATACGGTATCAAAGTTTGTTTGTTTGTTTGTTATTTATTCAGCATATGTGGTACAAAGATGAAAACATTAAATATTAACAAAACATACAAAATATCATAATCAAAATATCAACTTCCCTGAAAAGGGTTTAAAAAAACATACAAACGCAAATATTTTAAATCAGTACCAAAACCAGCATATGCTAGGATGTCCCATAAAGTCTGGCTACTCTTGCAGACTTATTTCCAATGGGGTCCAACATAAAAAGAGGCAAAGGTGCCTGATCCAAACAAAAGCAGAAGTATGGACAACCAAGGGAAATAGGTTTAAACAAAAGCAGCCAGATCTTGGGCCTTTGAGCAGCTAGCAAGATGGGTCTTAACAGCCTGTTTGAAACTCAGCTTGTTGGGAATCTGTTTTATATTGTCTGGAAGCGAATTCCAGTCAATAATGGAATTGTAGAAAAAAGATTTTGAGGTTTGACCCTTGACCCTTGGGACCCAAAAGTTCAAACGGTTGGCTCTGGTGCCATGAGAATGTATTTCAGAAGTTCGTAAAAAGAACTGGCTTAGGTAAGAAGGAGCAGTGGAGTAAAAGACATTATGAACATGTTTAAGCCTTAGTTGCCGGGTCCTGTTTTGAATGTCCAAAAGCTTGAGGGACTGAAACTGCTCTTGACCAACATGCTTTCTGGGAGGCAATTCAAGAATAAATCTAACCATTTTATTTTGGATGACTTGGAGTTTTTGTTGGTACTTCTTTGTTAGCCCAGAGTACCATGCTGCAGAGCAGTAGTCAATATGACACTGGATGAGAGTAGAACAGAGGTCTCTGCGAAGCTTCCTGTTGAAGAATTTGGAATGCCTGTAGAGAAACTTAAGTCTGCTGGTGGCTTTTTTGATAATGGAATCAACCATTGCCTCTCCAGATAGATGTTTGTCAAGAGCAGCACCCAGATATTTGACAGAGTCAGTAGGCTGAATAATGTGACCATCGTAGGGAACATGAAAGTCTTTGACCTTGTTTAGTTGAAAACTAGTACCAAATAAAATTAGCTCTGTCTTCCCAACATGCATGGAAAGTTGGTTATCAATTAGCCAATCGTTGACAGCCTTCATATCACAACTCAGGTCATGTGCGACAGTCTCTGGGTTTTTGTCGCTGGTAATAATGACACTGTCATCAGCATACAAAAGAAGCTTGTTTGTCACAGCAGTAACCATGTCATTGGAGTAGCACAGGTATACTATTGCCTATATAAAGGCAATAGTTTGCGGTGATACCTCCCAAATATGAATAGAGCCTGTTGCCTGTTGCACACAAAATTTTGTTAGGATACATGCGACGTTGCACACTTCTTCGGATACTTATGCCGTTCTAATAGCTTCGGGCCAATTGCTCGTGGCAATATCTCCAATACATGGACCCACAATAAGTTTTGCAAAGATTTGCACGCTTTGGATTTCAAGCTGAACTGGAAGGAGGGGCTTTGAGTAAAATCAAAGTTTTCTCATTCATATCCAGATATATTGTTTACAAAATATCAGATAATTCATAAAAAGAATTCAGATTTTTGATATATGATGGCATGTCATTAGGTGGGTATGCTAAAAAGGTGGTGTTGTTACATTTTTTCATGGGTTCTCGAACTTAATTTGATGTAAATTCACTATTCCTTGGCCTATTGACTTGTTTAATGTCTCATTTGAAAGCTTACACTTTCTGCTATTTGTGGCAGTAATTTAGCCTTCATGGGTTATATAATTTAAGAGAGACAATGGTTTGAACTTGGCAGTACAAGGGTGGTGGTGCCTAAGGATGCGGTAGATACCCCAATTGAGACAATATCGCCATTTTGGAAGGTTTGACACTGCTGAAACATTCACAAATGGATTCTGTGCCCTCAAATACATACAGATAGTCACCAACATGGCTAAAATTTGGTATATAATTACAATAATTGGCAAATTTATCATTTTTAGACCTTCCTCAGACCCCCTCCCCCCCTCGATCAGTTTTTTGGGCAGCACCTTCTCATTTTTTGTCCGATTTTGACAAATTTGGTGTCAAAATGTTCAGGGGATCAAGCTGCATCAAATAAGAATTAGGACAGAATGATTTGAAACATCACCATTTTCTCCCCTTGTATAGTCCGCCTCTAATTAATTGAAGGTCATCAACACCAAGACCCTAGGGGGTCTGTTTCAAGTTTAATGCATCAAAGTAACTATTAAAGTGTTTAGAACATATCCTGAAAAAAATGAACTGTTTACCATTAATCTTTCCAATTTATGACTTGCTTTAGTAAAAACAGGCAATTTTGAGAAAAACGCGTTTGAAAATTACAGTTTGCATTGCCGTCTATGGAGTATTTAACCATTAATTAGCTCAATATGCCAAAACAAAAGTGATATTTGGCTAAAAAGTTACTTGAATTGAAAGAGATCAATAATATTAACATCATATCAAACAATTGTTTTTTAACCATTTTGACCATGTAACACATTTTTGACCCACCTCATGAAATGCCACCATATGTTCCATAATTTTCCAAAAACAAATTGTAAAACGGGAATCAGGTCAACTGCAATGACAATTGAGATGTCAGAAAAAAGTATACATCAGTATATGCGTTACTTTTGATGATGTAAATTGCAATGCTTGAGAAACAACCTTCAAAATTCAACCAATAATGAGTAATGAGTAATGAAAAATCGCCGCATGATTTGGGTCAAATTTCATTTTTAAATGTAACTAAATATTTCCCAAGATGTTAGATCCAAAACACTTTAATGTATTGGCCCAAGTCTATTTTAAAAATTGTTCACTAGTGGATGCCAACCATATGAGAAATGACAAAAATAAACATTGGAGGGAAATGAAATAAAGTTGAAAGATTGATCTGTGTCTGCATTAACTATGATGCGTATTTTCTTTCAAAAGTTCTCTAACGTTTTAACCATCAGAATGCCGACAATAAGCCCATATAATTCTGATGGATTACCAGATTTCATGAAATAATTATCTTACGAATACAGATCTATAGTTTTTGCTTACAGACAGCATTCTAAATAAGTAATTCCAAAACAAATTTGTTATTAAAGTTGCACCTGGACCCGAGTCGGGAAGAGTCATGTTTGTTTGAGGAAGCTGATCCAGGTCTCTGAATAGAACATTTCCCCTGACTGGCACATCAAACTGTGGGCATGTGCCCCCACCCACCCCACCACTTTTGCACACACATGACACACTAAATAAAAAAAAAAATGACGGTGCTTATATAGCGCTTTTCCAGAATTTATCAAAGCGCTTTACATTTATTCCGTTACCAATAGAATATAACCAACTTACGCGGCTGCCTTACAATCACGGCGCCTATTGAGAATATACCTAGTAACTATCCATGATAATGCTTGGGTCGACGAAGCAATAGGACTAAATGTCTTGCCCAAGGACATAACCCGTTGGCAGTAGCAGGGAACTCACGACCTACTGATTCGCAGTCCTGCTCTGTTCCACTAGACCACACGAGCTCCTTTACTGATCCACATTGTGGTTTTTTTTCTTCTTCACAGAAAACTGACAGACACAACTTCTGCCATACGTCAGGGAATCTCTCAGAAAGCTGATGATGGTCATAAAGATGAAGATGATCAAAAGGTAATCAGAGGTTGAATAATTTGATTCATTCATTCATTCATTTGTTCATTCATTTTAATTCATTTGTTCATTCATTCCTTCAAAGGTAATCAGAGGTAGAATAATTTGATTGATTCATTCATTCATTCATTTATTCATTTAAAACTGTCACCAGATTTGTCCATCTTAGTCTGTCCCCACCCAGGATATGGGAAGCTGCAAAAGGGTAAATATTACAATCTAAGTACCGATAGGATGTGCGCCTGAAAAAGGCTGCCGCTAAATGAAGTGAAAAGATGGTGACGATCTACCTGCAGCGAATCATGAGCGGTTTGATCTAAATGAAAAATCGCTATACAAAAACCCAGTTATTATTATTTATTATATTATTATTCATTCATTCATTTATTCATTCATTTGTTCATTCATCATTTGGTCGTCTGGCCATCCATCCAACCGCCCATTCATTCATTCATTTCATTCATTCATTCATTTGTTCATTCATCATTCGTTCATCTGGCATGATTCCGTCCGTCCATTCATTGATTCATTCATTTTTGCTTTTTGAATTGGAGGTACATTAAAACTTTTTGATACACCCTGTATATATCTGGTTAAAATTTAACCACATAATAGCGATAAGCGGCAAGTTTCTATTGAACACCGTTTTTGCAAAATTCAAATGCGGAAACAGTATTTAGATTTAGATCCCATCAAAAACTTTGCCTATGGACCGACCCTAACTCAGGGTCGGTCCATAGTCGAAGATTATGATATGCTTGATTTATCATGTCCACAAACACTTGCACATGCAGACAAAGTCTACAAAATTGATCTTTTCAACTAAATTGATTTTTGTATCAATCCCTTTCTTTGATATATTGTGCATAATGTGTCCTTCAACTTTATTGTAAGAAAATATTAATGAATCAGAGGGAAAGCATAAAATATTTTGAAAATATTGGTTCACTCCATAGATACTGCACAGTAAGTTTCACTCCAGTAACAATGAATGAGTAAGCCAAATTCAACAAAGTCGTCCGACAGAATACTGCATAATTCACGAAATTGGTGTGTTTACGCAATACTAGTGCTCACATGCTTGATTTATCATGTCCACAAACGCTTGCACACATAGACATAGCACAAAAAAATCAGTGTCTCAAAAAACTTTCCAAACTTTTTTGGTAAGCTTATAAATGTATGGTGTCCTTTCTAATTACCATTCCATTTCAGATTATGAAAATGTTGATACAGAAGAATGAAGAGATTGAATCGACGCTGAAACAAACAGAGGAACAGAGGGAGAAAAAACGAGAGATAGAAACGTTACAAGAAGAGGTTGACAAACGCGATGATGATATCAAACTACTGCAGAAACAACTCAAGGAAGCTGAACATATACTGGTCAGTGCAAAGCTTGGCCAACTTAAACTTAACACCACTGAATCTTACAATTTCAAACATCTCTTGAGAAAGTCAGGAAAATACATTAAGACAACAGAAAAAATGGGCAGTGTCGATCTTCTTAATCAGTTGCCCAGGACTGCAGTCGCCTTAGGCGACGAAAAAAACACCCTCTTTTACGGGCCCGACTGACCCTAAATTTGCGATTTTGAAGATATGTATTTTTTTAGTTTAAAAATCAAAATCATGAAAATCATTTTTTGGCTAAAATTTGTCATTTTTGGTTACATTTTTAAGGAAAATTTCTTTGTAAAAATTTTTCAGTTTTTCTCCCAATTTAGGGGGATTTTTAGGTTATTCTGGGCAAAAAAATTGCTCAACCGACCGAACCTACTTGGAAGGTCTGCCCGCCCGTAAAACAGGGTTTGTTTTTTTCGTCACCTAAGTGCTAAACTTTTAGCTAAGTGGAACCCCATAAGTGAACATTAATTTTGCCTGTCCATTTCTAAGGAGAATAAAAACAAAAAAGCTTACACATAATGGGTCTTCAACAATAGAGAGGGGTGTGAGACTCGGGCAATGAATAGTCCCGAAAATAGTGACAAAAAGATCAAAGGCTAAAGAAAAAGCCAAAATTATCAAGTCTTTCAAACATTTGAAATCATCTTAAAAACTGAACTCTGACACTCCAGTAAATTTTAACCATGTTAGAAATTATGAAAGAGAATTTTGAGACTGATGTGCCTTAGAAATATTAAAGCAGGACAGTTAAAATAGGCCTCCGAGGATATAGGCCTTTCAGAGAAATAGGCCAACAGAGACTTGAAACAAGTCTAAATAATAAATGAAGTCTTCTTGATAGGAATTAAAAGCATTTAAGCAAATCGAGGGTTGAGAGCCAGAAGGCCATATCTGCAGGAAGAAAAAAAGAGCCACAAGGCCGTATTTGCACCTTTGTTGCACGTGTAAATATGGCCTTTTGCCTCTTTTTTTCTTCCTTCAGATACAGCCTTCTGGCTCTCAACCCTCGAAATGTTTCTCAGGTGAGTGAATGTCTTTGGTTGCAAACCAGGCCTTACCTGCATCTACAAAGCAAGTCAGATTTCAGCTGCAAAATGTCACATGGCTAATGAGATAAATAGGAACTTATGTATTTTGATTCCAAAATCTAATGAAAATAATGAAAAAAGTTGACGCAATCAAACTTAGCTAATTTAGATATTGTCTTTTTTGTTTCAGGCAAAAGCCATCTACGAAGCTAGGGAAAAATTAAAAGCAATAGAGAAAGCGAAAAAGGGGGCAGTATCGGCAGATGAACTCATAAAATATGCGCATAGGATTAGCGCAACTAATGCAGTGTCAGCACCTCTATCATGGGCACCAGGTTAGTCGTTCTTTTGTTAAGGTAAAGTAAAAAAAAAGGTAAAGTTGAAACCGATGCCTAATTGCCAACAACCGTTTTGCCTGTCACATTTCCTTACAAGCATTGAGGCCAGATTCCACTGTACCGTGCATGGTTGTGGAGGGTATCCCTGGACAAAATCGAGTACAAAAATAGTACAACATTCCTAAGGTGCACATTTGAAACACAATTATAGTACAGTTTTAGTACAAATATAGTACAAATTTGTGTACTATAAATGTACTCAAATTGTACTTAAATGATGTTCCAAATGTGCACCTTAGGAATGTTGTACTATTTTTGTACTCGATTTTGTCCAGGGATGCCACTCCACTCCCCCACACAAACAGGTTCGCTGTACCTTCCCAGTACTTTTTGTCCCTGCAGAACGAGTTCAGGATGGGGACTATAAAATGAACTCCATCCGTGTGTCCATGCGTCCGTGTGTCTGTGATGAAAACGTTAACCCAAATGTTAACCTACATTTTCTCAGAGACTGGGGGTCGCACATTCCTGAAACTTGGTGGGTGGGTGCCCTTTGACTGTGCAAAGGCCCAAGTTTTTATTGGTTCGTGGATCAAAGGTCATTGGGGTCATCAGGGGTCATTTAAGGTCGAAGGAGGTCAAATGGGGTAAATCTTTGTGTACGGACATGGAACTTGAAGGGCGGGGTCGATTGTTGATGCCAAAACTTTTTGAAGTCATTTGAAGGTCATCAAATTAGGCGTTGAAACACAATTAGGCCACAACTTTGTGCTGCCTGCCGCAACCTGGCCACAGGCTTAATTTTCCAAAATGGCAACCATAAGTTTGGTTGTTCACCTCAAGATTATTTTAAAATATCCGTGTCATGTTTTGAAATAATTTTGAGGTGCATAAATCAAGCCTACGGTCGCCATCTTGGGACAACCTGCTTTTATGTGAATCTGTTGGAAAGGGACAGCCTTCAGATAGGCTCTTTTCGGAGCCACCACAATTTCAAAGAGGTGATTTGCTTTTAACACTGTTGGCAAGGGTCAGCCTTCAGTGAATGGCTCATGCGAGTCATCAGTGGGAAGTGACGGCCCACATGTCTAATAATATTTGTCCTGAAGAAGTCAGGGCTACTCCTGACGAAAGCTTGACAGTTCAAAACTTGTCCGACGGCGAACCCGTTAAAATCTACCAATTGTTATGAATTCCCATCGTAAAAGCCTTTCTCAAAAAAAAAAAAACTCTTGGTAATTATGAATTTAAAGCTCTAACCACTGTGCCACAGAGCTCCAGTCCAAAGAGCTTAGATTTTGCAAATCATAACATCATATATCTGCTATTTTACAGGTGATCCCAGAAGGCCTTATCCAACAGACTTGGAGATGAGAATGGGGATTCTTGGAAGACTTAGCAACCTCCCACCAGCCCCTCCCGGAGCAAATGGAATGGAAGAAGGGTCGGGTGCAGGTAAGGTCAAGTAACAAAATAGAATTGCCTCTCATCCAGGGGGATTCTGGGTAGACTAAGCAATCTCCCACCAGCCCCTCCCGGAGCAAATGGAATGGAAGAAGGGGCAGGTACAGGTGATACCAAGTAACAAAATAGAAATGCTTCACAACTTAAAATCTACACAACAAAATTCCTAAGCTGCAGATAACACAACAATTATTGTACGGTTACAATTTTCTGCAAAAGTGTTGGGACACTTAGTGATATTAAGCACTCTCCCCTTAATCAATGTTGAGTATTTTAGACACATGTGTGCACAACATTGATTCAGGAGGGGCGGGAGGAAGGGGATTGAAAAAGTTTTGTAAACGGTAACAACTTACGTTGTCTATAAGATCGCAGAAGCAATTTTGCATAAATGGCCAACCTTTTTTATTGTCATTGTGTGCATAGCATTAGTGTCCCAACGAGTTTTGCAGAAGATTGTAGCTACTAGGCTACTGGTTAGATCGAATCCAGTATCTGCGAGTCATTACGTGTCACTGTTTTGGAAAATTTATATCTATTGCTTGCAGCTAATCATAACTTATTTAAAGCCACAGGGCAAAGACTACTTGTTTATATGTAATTAGAAAAAAATGTACATTTTAGCACTCACAGGGTCATTTGTTCTGCTAGACTGGAGAGCAAGGTTAGCTATTCAAACAAATGTTTTAGCAAATGAATTGTTGCAATATGCTTGCTCTTTCAGCAAACTCAACAAATATTTAGAAATTGCTCTATGCTATGGTAATATTCACACATTTTTGACACTAAAGGTGCAATTCATGAAAATTACAGCGCGGTGTAGATGTACGCACATATCTGATGTGCAATTCTTAACTTGAATTGGAATGTTTTATATGAAAATGTATGTTCTCATTCATCCAGTAGAAGTAAATATATGAAGTACATAAATCTACAACCATAGGAGGTAACACACGAGCGCTTTAGAAAGGTTGGGTTTGCAAAATCAAGAAAATAGATAAAAGGGTGGGTTTCTTGATTCCATAGTTATAAAGGGTGGTTTTGTAAAAAGGGTGGATCAAAATTATCAAGGGTGTGTTCTTCACTCAGGCATGAGAATGATTTTTCATGAAAATATCTGAATTTGGTAAAATTTAACCAAAAAACACTAAAAAGGTTAAATCAAGCCCCAAATTATCTGAATTTGGATGATTTTGAATGACAAAATATCTGAAATCAGAAAATTATCTGAACATTCTCATGCCTGTTCACTGAGACTTGATCATATGCAAATTCCTATGCATAAACTATGTTGATCATGATGCAGCAACAATTGAATAAACCAAAAAGTGCATGGTTCAAAACACATGGTTTTAAATTTTAGTAATCTGTGCTAGGAATACCAGGCCCGTATCAAGGATTTTTCAGAGGGGTGAGGAATACAGAGAGTAATACATGACTTCCAAATTACCTTATTATTGAAGTCCAATCAAGATACGCGACACTCATTTTCATTATAGATGCGTAGTCGCACACGCTCTCATCATGCGCACCCTGCTGATTTGATTTGTAGGAAATTTAATGATTCTAATAATAGTACACATATTGTGGTGCATGGTAGTCAAATCTAAAATGGCCAAAGGGTGGGTTTTGACTTTACAGTATAAAGGATGTAATTTTCATATAAAGGGGAGGAGGGGTTAAAATTAAAAAGGGTGGGTTAAGAATGACACTGCCATCTATGATAACTGGAACTTTGTCAGATGACCAATTCCAGGAATGGGCTATTCCAGTTAAAATCCATACAATCCCTATGGCAGACATTACCTTAACCTCCCACGCAGGGAGTGTGAATTTCAAATGGGGTAACCTAAATTGGTGACTCCATTTAAAACTCACACTCCCTGTGTGGGAGATTAAGGTAATGTCTTCCATAGGGGGTGTATGGATTTTAATTGGAATAGCCCAATATGCCTGTTGAAGACCATTGGTAACAGCTGCAATGTGCACAATTGCAAAGTAAGGTCCAGTTATAGATTTATTTACTTCATATATGGAATGTTTTATGTTTGAATAGGGGTGTAAATTTTTGTGATTATGGTGTCTATTGTTTTTTGGCATATAACTGACTTAGTTCTTGATCTTAAAATGTCTCAAATTAATAAAATGATATACACTCATCCATTATAAGACATGAAGATGGTAGATGACAGGCAAAACAATCAATCTTATCTTTTATTCTCTGCATGCTGCATTCTGGTTTGCATGAAGGGCATTCAACATGTATGGTTGCTTATTTGTTTTTGTCGGGTGATTTTCTGTTTGGTTTTGACTTTTGATGGCCATGTAAACATGTAAAGGCTAGCACTTAGGTTTGCACCTCTTTTTACAAACTATGAAATAATATTCTTCTTGTTGTTTGAATAATAAATTTGCATTCCATTTTGCTGGGAAAATGAGACAAAGTCAATGCACTTTCAGTAAATTTTGATTGCTATATAATTCAATCGGTCCCTACATGCCTCATGAATTGAAGCATTAACTCTCATCTGTCCTATTTGGATGGCAAGCTGCTCAGAGCGGCTCACAGACACCTCACTTTAGGCCAAAAAAAAATAAATTATGTTCCCCTCAGCGACCGACCTTACTCAAAAATAAAAAAAAAAATTATTAGGGTCAGGAAAGCAAAATTGGGTACTTTTGGAGAAAATAGTTTGAAAATAGTGGAAAATGTACCCAAATTTGGTACTTTAGGTGCTTTTTAAAAAAAAATAATTTAAAAAAAATATTTTCCGACCGACCGACTCAATTTTTCAGAAATCCCACTTGAGGGCAACACAACAATTATTTTTTTTGGCCTTATGATAGCATATGATAATTGTAGTGCACCAGGGTTACTCTTGTTGCTAATAAAATGATGGTGCTAGATAGCCCTTTGTTTCAACTGCTTGCTGGCAAATTTTCAACCAATTTGGGCTTGTAGTTTTATTTTACAGCAATTTGAAAAAATTGCGTCGAATTAGAAATAACAGCTTATCTTTCATGCATTTGAGGGCCGCTGTGAGCGGCTTACCTGAGTGAAAGAGTTAAAATTGACCATGTGTGCCATAAAATGCACATTTATTAACCTATAATCTTTGTTGTTTTCGCTCTAGATGACACAGCTTCTGGCATGACATGGCAACCGTCCAGCGAGATCACCGCCAGTCTTACAACAGCATCAGCCATTGCTCACCATGGTAACGGACTCAACCTTGACCTCACTGCTCCAGGTCATAACAAAGAAAATGAAGATGATGTTGAGGTCATGTCATCAGACTCGTCAAGTAGCAGCTCTAGTGATAGCCCATGATGCCGTTTCCTACATGGGTTACTGTCTGGTAGTACAATATCATGAAATCTAACCCAGTAAGTCGTCAAGTAGCATTGTCAGTTGTCATCTGCTTGACCTCACTGCTCCAGGTCATAATAAAGACAATGAAGATGATGTTGAGGTCATGTCATCGGACTCTTCTAGTAGTAGCTCTAGTGATAGCCCATGATGGCAGTGATGCTATTTCATACATGGGTTACTGTCTGGTAGTACAATATCATGAAATCTAACCCAGTAAGTCGTCAAGTAGCATTGTCAGTTGTCATCTACTTGACCTAACTGCTCCAGGGCATAATAAAGACAATGAAGCTGATGTTGAGGTCATGTCATCAGACTTGTCAAGTAGCAGCTCTAGTGATAGCCCATGATGCTATTTCATTCATGGGTTACTGTCTGGTAGTACAATATCATAAAATCTAACCCAGTAAGTCTTCAAGTAGCATTGTCAGTTGTCATCTACTTGACCTAACTGCTCCAGGGCATAATAAAGACAATGAAGCTGATGTTGAGGTCATGTTATCAGACTCGTCAAGTAGCAGCTCTAGTGACAGCCCATGATGCCAATGTTGCCATTTTATGCACATTTTTGGCTACTGTCTGGTACACAACATGGAATTTAGCCCAGTCTTCAAGTAGCATTGTCATCCACTTGACCTCACTGCTCAGCTTCATATCAAAGATGATGATGTAGAGATCTTGTCATCAGTAGCAGCTATAGTGACAGTCATCAATGTTGGTGTTGCCATTTTATTCACCTCTTGGGCTACTATCTGGTTGTATGTACAATACCATATAACCGACTATGGAAGTCTTGAACGTTAAAATGCATCGTTAACCCATCATAAGACCAAAACCCATTGTTAGCTAAAACCACCTATTGACCCAATGCAATGTTTTTCTAATGCATAATTCATATACCTTACGATGCGGTGAACACTTACGAAGGGTTTTCACGTCTTTGTGAAGTCTAGTTGTAGTTACGAGCTGA
>JXSR01S033057.1:8639-18887 GCA_000969725.1 Ophiothrix spiculata | reverse complement strand
CCGTGAAATTAAAGTGCTTTACAGTATGTCTTCAGATCAACACCATGTCAAAGGTCGATAATTGGAAAGATTTTTAAATACGTATTCTGTTAGTAGTATATCTTGGCCTTTTTAAAAAACAAACAAACAAAGATGCAGAAATCAAATGTATTAATTCAAAATTTTTCATAATCATCGGACTTTGATACAGTGGTATGTGTGTTGTGTTACTTTTTGTGCCAGATGTACATGCATGTCTTTTAGGCTACCGGTATTTTTTTTTTTTTTGATAAGGGTACATCAAATTCTACCCTTGATCAGAGTATGTTTATTGCTTAATTCAAAAAGTCTTTTTTTGCTTATGTGGAAATCTTTTCAGTTAAATCGTTGTTTACTCCTCCATAATATCTGTGGTGTGGTGTACAAGCAAATATAGGGGGAAAACTACAAGTGTACCGTGATACCTGACAGTAGAAACTTGTGTATCACATGTCATAATAAAAATGATTTCTTGCAATAAAACAACAGATCAGATAGTTTAGTTTATTCTATCTTTATTCTGGCAAACTCTTTCAATACAATTTATATTTTATATTGTCATGTGTAATGTTTGTTTATATTCTTTTATTGTAAAGGGGGTGCAACACTCTACAGGCTTTGCTTCTCGTTGCATCTCCTCCATCTGTCTGTTTATTTTTGTGTTTGATGGAAATAATAAAATTGAATTGAATTGAATTGAAATGTACTGGTCTCCCAAGAGGTCCAGAGCAAAATTACATATATGTGTACCGCCGCGGCAAAAGGGTCCAGTTGTCGACTCCTACATGTTGCTCATTGTAGCATATCTGATGTATACAAATACCATACATTAGATATGCTACAAGGAGCAACATGTACGAGCCGACAACTGGACCCTTTTGCCGCGGCGGTACACATATTTGTATTGACAAAAATGATATTTACAAGAATATATATGTTCGAACATTCAAATGAAAAGAAACAAAATATTGAAAATAGACAATGAATACAAGTTACATAGAAATAACATTTCTAAAATATTTTATAATACATTTCTCATATTCAAAAGTTGGAGCGAAGATTAGCTGGGAGTTTGTTCCAAAGTAAAGCAGCTCTATAGTGGAAAGCAACAATGTTCCTTGATGTTACAATTAGAATATTATTTAGTCGACTCCTTGTGTTTTTGTTATGAGTTGAACGTGTAAAAGTAAACATAAAGTATTCCGAAAAAGAAACTGGTACACTTTGGTTTGGTTCTATACTACTCAAATTATATAGTTACAAGCCCAAAATAATTGCACACAATGTAAATTGATATGTTTCCTGTTTAATCGGTACAAAAAGTCTTTCAAAATCCGAAAATGTCCCGCTTATGGCGCAGTAAAGAATTTTGGTAAGGCAACTAAAATTACCAATTTTGAACACAACTCGATAACAACGCTGCGCATACCATTGCTCAATACCCCGTAACTACAGCAGGATCAGGATATATCGATTACAAACTGCATCAATAGTTTATGCCGTATAAATAACGCCTATAGTTGTTGGATTTAATTCGTGAACGCGTGTTTATAGCAAGTACGCAGTGGTCCCTGACACAAGCGTATATTTTCAAGGTTGTTTTAGTTCGCGTGTACGCACAAGGCTCTGAGTACGCGTTCACGAATTAAATCCAACAATAATAGCTCACTATTTGATTAGGAATCCCAAGTTTAACAGACAATAATTATCAATTAAATTGACTGAGATAAGATGATTTAGATAAAACTCGGATGAAACTCTTTAATGATTAAACTTTATCAAGTCAAGATGACTAAACGTCAAAATCAATTGCACTGTATAAACATTCAAAATAACCATGTTGTTGCTTTACATAATTTCCAATGAAAATATTGCACTGGTGCTTAAATTAAAATCTTTGTTCATATAACTTTTTTGAAAGATTGTTCTCTTTTAACCAAATTGTTCAAATGGTACAATATTAAAACATCTTGTAAAACATTTCAATACCTTTCTTGAACATCTTAATTAGGCTCTCATCCATTCACATTCTTCTTCCATGCGTATACTTTTGAGTTTGAAAAGTCCGCTCGTCCATGACTAAGAGGGAGTAAAGCAGTAATTGGTACGGGCTAGCTTGGGGTATTATGTGCTACGTTTTCCGCTGGGGATGTTTCACCGTAGCCTTCAAAAATGGTAACTTTAGTTGCCTTACCAAAAATCTTTACTTCGCCCGATAAGCGAGATATTTTCGGATTTTGAAAGACTTTTTGTACAGATTAAACAGGAAACATATCAATTTACATTATGTGCAATTATTTTGGGCTTGTAACTATAAAATTTTAATAGCATAGAACCAAACCAAAGTGTACCAGTTTCTTTTTCGGAATTCTTTAGTTCAAAGATACTGAGGAGCAATTTCCTTTAAACACTTAGTAGTATCTGTCCAATCTTGGGTAGATCGGAATAGGCCGATTCCCATCTTAGACACTATACTATTTTTTTTTTGAGAAAGGCTTTTACGACGGGAATTCATAACAATTGGTAAATTTTAACGGGTTCGCCGTCGGACAATTAAGTTTTGAACTATCAAGCTTTCGTCAAGAGTAGCTCTGACTTCTTCAGGACAAATATTATTATAAAGACATGTGGGCCGTCACTTCCCACTGATGACTCGCATGAGCCATTCACTGAAGGCTGTCTTTATAATAATATTTGTCCTGACGAAAGGTTGACAGTTCAAAACTTGTCCGGCGGCAAACCCGTTAAAATCTACCAATTACTACTATTCATATTTATAAAATATTTAGAAGCAGTAAATTTAAAATTTTGCAAACCCATATTACAGACAATTACTATTTCTTGTTTGACTTACTGTGAAATTCTTTTTTGTAATCTTTTAATGGACAGCAATAGAAAACAGGTTCATTTTACAAAATATAATTTTCACTGGAGTAGTAGATAATAAACAAAAAAATAAGTAGCAGGCATGAGAATGTTCAGGTTTTCACCTGCATTCAGGTATTTTCATGTTCAAAAATCCAATTCCTTTGAATTTCAGCCTATTTTTGCTCTTTTGTCATCATTTTCAGGTATTGTTATATATAGATGTGTGTTCTCATGCCTGACTTTTTAATGACAAAAATATCAGATACTTAATTTGTACAAGATAAAACTATAACATCAGTTGTTGTTTGACTAAACGATAAAATACTCAAGCGTGATAATCTAGTGCAGGGGTTCTTCACTAGTTTTTACACAAAGTGCCACGTAATTGATAAAATTGCATGGTAAATACACCAAATGCACCTCTTTCACAACATATTTTTAATGTATTTCTTTGTTTTTGATACGCTGATCTCCGACGTCTTATCCAAAATAAGATGCCGGTAACCGCTAATCAATCTAAGCACTTGGTTGGCTCGTATCCTGAAGGCATTTGTTTTCAGTGTCTTACACGCTTGACGCAATGGTGATTGCGCGAATTTCTTGTAACGCGAAGTTAAACGCGGTGCGTCATTATGCATCTTGCAGAGGTTGCGCATGTAAACATCACAATTTTGTCAACCTCTTCACCAAATGCTTGCGAGTTGTGTAATTCTACTGGTCAAAATTTTGACTAATTATGATCAACCGATACCTGCGACGATGGGCAGTCTGAAACATATGGAAGCGCCCACAACGAGGGTACCAGCGTATGTTTTTGATAGGCTAAAAGCGTAATTCAGTTCTAATCAAAGTGCCAAATTTGATGCGAGGGCTGCTAGTTAAGAAGTACTGATCTAGTGATGGGTTGAAATGAAGTGTGATTTTTCCCGGGGGTGTGGCTTATCTTCTGGAAATTACGGTATATCATTATACCAGATTATAAAAAGAAGATACCAAAAGATTACAACTGATTACAAAAACTGAATACATTACTAGTTTTACCAAGGTTTGTGTAGTATATCATTACTGGAGTAAAGATTGTAATATATATACAAACAAGCTGTCAATACTGATCGATTCATTAATAGATGCACACTCGTGTAATGACAACAGGGATTGTTGTATATGTGTCAGTTAGTCCTGTAAAACTTGCCCAAATATCCCACAGGATCCCTGTTTTTCAGGCTATTGTAACAGGGCATTTTCACGGTAACGGAAGGACAATCACAAAATTCTTCTGTATTTCAAACACATACATTGCCAAAACTGAATTGGATAAAATAAAACTAATTCCATATTTACTTGAGTATACCTGAAAGCATTCATATTCAACAGGAATTTTTACTCTATCCTCTAGGTCGGTCACGGAAGGACAGCAAAACCGACATGGTTTTTCCCCTTGAGTACATTTTTGAAATTTTTATGAAATTTATGAAGAAATTTTATTTCAAAGTTACTAAATGTATTGCTTGGTGTTTCTGCAATAGTTTGCCACATTCCACATCAAAATATTCCCTATGGTTATGTTTAAACAATGCGATACGCGAAGGGATCATGGTCATGGAAGGACGGTAACGAAAGGACAATTTGTCCGCTGATTTTTGGGTGCACTGAACTGTAAAACCTGGTCAGGATTAACAAAAAATATAACCTCATGTGTAAATTTGATCCTTATTTAACCCATTTAGAACAATAACACCCAAGAAAACAACCAAGATTGGGTTGAAAGAATTAAATGAAAAGTACTACTATTCATTATGAAAATCAAGAAATTTGACCAAAAATTAGGTTTTTTAAAGAAATTTCATAGACATCTTTGTTCAGTCTTTTCAAAATTAGGTTCATTTTAAAGAGGTCCAAAATACCTTTCTTTTGATATCAAATATATGATGGTAGCATTTTTCATTGAATAGTTACATCCTTTTTTCAATATTTTTCTCATGTGCACTTTTTCGTGAAAATGCCCAACATTGTAATCAAGTTAACTGATGTTGTGGGCATGGCAATCACATGAATACACTTCGCCGCAAAACAATGGGACTACAACCGGTATCAGCATTTGCGTAAGATTACAAATATTAACAAAAACTCAAATATGCTGACTTTTTCTTTGTTTTGAAAGATACGGTTTTTGTTCACTATGAATCTGAACAGCCCTAATCTATCAAACCAAAAAGCTAAATATGATTTGACCAAGTCACAAAATAATACCAAATTATATGTAAATTAGTGGTCAACTTTCTCAATAGTTCACCGACAATACAGAATGGCTTTATCAGTATGAATTATTTAAGAACAGTCTGTAGAAAGCTGGATATTGTTTGTTTCTGGGAGGTTTGTTTAACGTCAGTTGATTTGGCTCTTCTATAGTAATAATCAAAAGGCGATACATCAGCACAATAGCCAGTCCCTGCAAGGAAAAAAAAAAGACAAATATGAGTCAAATTGTTTTCTTTGTATCAAATGACTTCTCTAACTGTTGGGTGCAATATCACAAATAACGTTCCTATACTTTTACACGTAAGGTAGGGGTCTGAAAACGCTCTGTATCTCTGTAATTAGTGATTCAAGCATTCTAGATTTAACTTTGTTTTCAAAGTTTTGAAGCAAACCTTTCAGAAATCATCAAAGAAACAATATGTTGACCGGCTTGTTTTCCCGATATATCAGGCGATATTTTGTAATGTTTTTGCCGGCCTGTCATATAAAAGCCCGACTTTACCGAGTATGCAATCAATCATTTATTTCTTCCACATATGCAAAATTACAGTAACAATATATCAAAAATAGTACATAACATTGTAAACTGAAATTATAACATTGTGGAGGAGGACTGGGAAATAAGCATAAAGCCTGTCGAGTCCCAGACTCCAAGTATCTTAAATGAATTACACATAAATAATAAAAAATAATGAATGCACACCATCCTCTCTATCCACAATGCGATGGCCACAGAGTAGAATGAAAGGACAGGACTTTTTAACATGAATTTTCAGAAACATATGAAATTGATCAAAATATCATAGAGAATATGCAATTTGTATGCATAAAAATAATTAATGAATACTGTCCTTTCAATCCATAATGCGATGGCCACAAAGTAGAAAGAAAGGACAGAATAAAATAGTTATGATGAAAATAAGAAAATATCAAATATGATTTTATATGATATAAATTATAACAACTTTTTTTCTACATGTAATATTTAAGAATTCTGATCTTGTTTCTTAACATAATCAGCGATGAAAGCATTTTTATATGCATATTTGAAAGATTTTATGTTACTATCATTTTAATATGTCTAGGTATATTAATCCAGGTCTTGACACCTTGATAGGAAATTGATTTATTGCAAAATTCAAGTTTACCCTTAGGAAATTCAAAATTGGAAGCATTTCTAGTGTTATAATTATGGTTATCACTATTAGTAATGAACATATCGTTTAGTGAATCTGGCAGTAAGTTGTGACTTAGAGACACGCACATTTGTTCCATCTTTAATTTCATTATAAAATGTTCTGTGGTGCTGATTTTTTCTACACATTCACAACTATTTCTAAACTAAATAATTAGCATAAAATCAAAATAAATATAGTCCCGTATTATTTCTAAATAAATATAATTTAATGTCCTATATTCCACCTTTATGGTTTAAAAAACCTGGCAAAGTTGCCACTGGCGTCACTACGTGTAGCGATTTACGATATTTCGACCTGTTAGTTTATGGCCTGTGGGAGTACAAAATTGGTTAGGGTCAGTCACACATCATACATACATACATACACTGGCATTTGTAAAGCGCCTTTTAACCAGAAGGATACAAAGCGCTGAACATACAGCCTAACGTACACCTCACATCTGTTTTGTACTTGGCGAAAGGTGATGTATGGCAAAAAATGTATGCAATGAACATACAGTAGAAACTCATTATAACGAAATCTGATATAAGAAAGGCTCTGTTATAAAGTAGTAATTTTCCTGTACCATTTTACTAATTTCTTTTGTTTTTTAGAACAGTGAACTTATGACTTGCATGGCACCAAGTACCAAGTTGAGTTTCTTTGGGGAAAGGAAACAAGATTTTTAAATCCGCAGTTCTCTTCAATTCCCTAACAATTAAGAATCATTAAGTAGAAAAACAAGTTGTTTCCAGCAAATAATTAAATCTAGCGCTTAGATGTAATTTGGTCTTGATAGCTCAGTCAGCAAAGTGGCTGCTTAACAAACAGGAGACGAGGTCATACCAACATCAGTGTTGAGTGATGGATATTGGTGGCACTTTGAATAAACCATAAGTAGTGCCTAAACTATACCTTGACAAAAATGCTTACCATTCTTAAAAATAGCAACTTGACGCCAACTCAAGTCATCCACGATGTCCCTCACACGCCATAGGTCTATGGATCCATTAGGGGAGATAACTCTAGAAGCATTTATCCCCTTACCACCATAGTTGGTGAGAGTCCAGTTCGTGCCTTGTGGCTCTTTATCCAAGGTGAATTGTTTGCCAAATATATCAGAGCATCGCTGGGCAAAGAAACTAGGAACAAAAGGATGGCAAAATATTAAGGTGAGATATGAAGAAACCTGCACAATGTAGAGAAAGTAAAAAGATAGCAAACTCTACTGTGGACCATACTCCCAGATCCATGGCACGGAATATGCAATAATTGGATAATTTTGGTGCCAAAATGAATCAACATACATTACAAAACGATGAAATTCTCAACAAAAAAAATTTCTGCATTTTCAGAATGCAAAAATCTGGGAAAAAAATGGGAATTTCGAAAAATAGGGTGGGTATTCTTTTGTACAATAAATAGTAAAAAGATTTTCATGATTTCCAAAATTAGGGTCAGTTGGTTGAGAACAAGCAAACTACTTTTTATATTTGGCCCTATTTATAGCTACCTCAATTGTAGCCTGTTTCTGCTGCATTTTCTGGGGTTTTAGTCTTTTTTTTTTTCCGTTTGTCAAGTGCCATGTTTCATTGTAGAGCGCTATATAAGTATAAAATAAATATAATCAAATGGTATGTGAATAACAGCTGTTTGGGGCACTTACGGTATGTGCCACCTTCAAGTTTTTAAACTAATCTTTAGCAATTTTCAACTCCAATAGTCGAAATTTTATGGAAAGAAGTTCTTGAGACCTCAATTCAGAGAAAAATCAGCTATATATGCCCTATTTTGACCAAAAATCAGCTCCACAAGACCCTATGTTGGATAACCCGGGTGGCACAGGCTACCTCCGGGCAGCTGTTCAAGCAAATTCTGATACGAGAAACAGTTTTGACTTTCCTCTAGTTTACTTCGATCTTTGGTGGTTAGTCAAAATATCTTGACATGCAACAATACCAAACCAAAATCAAAGTTACCCCACCCTAATATAATTCTGTACTGTGAATCCAAAGTTCATTTCAACATATTCTGGCTTTGACCAAACTATTGTTAAAAGTATTTTTATGTGTTTGACAGGCTTGCGTAAAACAGCTCAATTGTATGCACTGTGGAAGTAATGATTAGCCCAAGACATGTGATCTGGTTCCAAACAAATAATCTTAACATCATCCATATCACACAGATTAACACATAGGTGTAAGTACACACAAAAATCGGTCTCTTTCACTCATTTTTTTGTTTTTAAACTGCAAAAAGTAATAACAGGGATACCACCTGGACTATTGAGACTGCAAAATCATGCCAGCATGATAATACCAACTTTTGCTTCATTTGGGTTCAAAGAGAAATAAATACACAATGGAATTTATTATCCATTGACTAAACCTATGGTAAAAATGCCCACCCGGTGATTTGCATAAAATGTGCCGTGTCACTTCCGCAGTGCATCGGCAATGAATATTCAGTAGGAGACCAATGGTTGAATTGGAAGTGAGGATACGTTATTTTACCTTAGAGGAAATCTTGAACGAATAGATTGCTTTTCTAAATCAGATGTGTAAAGGAAACCAAACTCGGTGCATAATTGGTACACCCACTGACGACCTGAAAGACAAACAGCAAAATTGAAAATGTTACATACATAGAAAGTGTTAAATGATTATACTATACTTAACTTGGCATTTTTTTTAAATTTCCAGACTCTCTGACAAGTGTCAACCAGTGGCGTAGCTAGAGGGGGGGCCGGGGGGGCCGTGGCCCCCCCATTAATGACCCTTCCGTCGGTTAAAAAAACCGCCCGTCGGTAAAGTTGAGCCGACCGGCCGCAGGCCGGGCGGCGATACAGCACTCAATACAATTCTGTCGGTTCATCTTCATATTGTGGCCCCCCCAGTTTCGAAAACCTGGCTACGCCACTGGTGTCAACACAGGGTTACTTACATTGACAAGGTATAGGTATATGTGCCTGCTTTTTGGGGTGATTTTTCCAGGATTTTGGTATATCAATGGGGTGGTTTTCATCTCAGTTGAAAGTACCCAATTTTTAAAAATTGGGTGCTTTTTGGAAAATTTGCAAAAAAAGCACCCAATTTGAGTAAAATTGGGTGCTTTTCCAATTTATAAAAAATTGGTATATTAATGGGTGGGTTTTTTAGCCAAAAATATGTATAGAGATGGTCAGTTTTTCGAAGTCCAGCAGGCACATACCCATACAAAAAAATTTTAAGAATCCCCCCCCCCCGGGCACTTCAAACAAAATAACTCCTTCAAATAACATGAAAAGAATTGGGCTGCAGATGTCAAAAATATCAGGGAGGAAATATATGTATGAGCATATCAAATAATTATTTTATTGATCTTTAATTCTAAACTTCATATAAACAGGCAAGTTTTAAGTTCTTGTAAACTAACAACAAAAGCATGAATTAACTTTATCAAAGCTAGATTTGGTCATTTCATTAAATTGGTCAAATAAATACAGGGGATTTATAACAGTCCAGTGGCGTAGCCAGGATTATTTGAGAGGGGGGCACAACCATCAATTTCCCCCGAATGACCAGTGGCGGCGGAAGGTTAAAAAATTTAGAGGGGGACGGCTTGAGCTAAATTCAGCTAAAAATTGTTTTAAAATCTTGAAATTTGCGCAAAACTTGGCAAATCATGACTGAATATTTATATAATAGCTGAAAATTTGCGCGAAGCGAGCAAATTTTTGTGCCTTTTCACATTTACATTATCAAAAACAACAGGAAATTCAAGGTCTCACTAGCGCACGGCAAGTTTTTGAATGATTTTCAAAACATTTAAAACTATTTTTCTTTTTTCTTTTGATTTTTTTCTCTACTCCCCTTTCTTTTCTATCTTTTTTGTGTCAAGATCCCCAAATGGCCCTTTTCCCCTGACTGACTCACCAACTGGGGGG